>JANHGL010010397.1:56096-66461 GCA_024611195.1 Ceyx melanurus
CAGCCCCTGCCAGCCTCTGCCACCCTCACTGGGAACAAGTTTTTCCTTGTGTTTCCCCTCAACCTCTTGTGCTCCAATGCAAAGAAAAACAATGACTAGAAGTGAAAATAAATTAATCAGAGAGGGGAGAGAACTACTTATGCCAAGGATTGAAGTGACATGAGAGAAAACAGGGATAAACCGGCCACAGATAAATATATATTGGGAATAAAAAGAGGGAATCAACAGAGTGGTGTTCCAGTAGGAAGAATAGTCAAAAATGAACTGGTGTGATTAGTTGATAAAGGTCCTGTGCTGGTGATGAGAAGGGGCTAGCACTGCTTTTTCTGTGGATTTCTGACACCAGCAACCTGTCAGTTTGCCTGTTACACCCCAAGCTCCTCAGAGATGATACTGTGCTTATGTTTTGTGCTAATTAATTAAACATCTAGAAATTATCTCATAAATGCAATACATTGGATCACCAGTTCTAGACTCCAAGGTAAAATGAGTTGAATGTGAAAATTATATCATTTATAAGCTTAGTGACTTTTGACTTCTGTATTATACAAGCATTTACATCAGTATCCTGTTGTTGGGGGTTTTTTAAGTCTGCTTCCATTCTGCCATGTCTTATTCATTTGATTATTTATGCATTTGCTGCAGGAATATTTTGTTAAATATTGAAAAGTTTGTGGTTTAAACCTGACTGTGATTTGAGTTGTAAATATTTCTTATGCACCTAAAGGCTTACATTTAGCATTAGGCTGGTTTTTTAAATTTATTTATTTATTTTAATTTTGTAGAAAGACCAAGCAAGGATATAGTTAGTTTATTAACAATAAATGAGGAAATAGTACAGCTATACTGTCAAGGAAATGAAAGAGCATAGAAAATACATTGAGGACCATTTAATTAATGTTTTTCCTCTGCATTGTCCTACTTTTTATTCTGTAGTCTTCTTTAAGACACAGAAACCATTTTTGATAGACAAAGAATAATTATCATGGTTGCTTTCAATTAAAAAAATATATACGCTTCTAGAACGCCAAATAAAACTCAATTATATTGTTAAAAAATAAAATAGGAGGGGAGGTCTGACACAATGAACTGTCTTCGTAATCTGTGAATATATGCCCTTTGTGGAAGAAAGTATGTTCTTGCTTCTTTATTATTAGAGATGCTAAATGCACCTCTGCAGTGGCATAAAGGGCACGCTAATGGAGCCTGCAAACCACCCAGCTTTGCTGCCCAAGGAGGCTGCTGGTCAACTGCCTGATGCAGTTGGAGGTGTCACCTCCAGCAGCCAGAGTGCCTGACTCCTCCAGGGTTTAGACAGGGCAAAGCAGATGTGATTTTTACTGCAAAGAAGAGAAGAAAAAACAGATTTGCATTTCACTTGTTTTGATTCCACTACTTAAAACTAATCTTGGGTAGCTTTTTTATTTTCTTGAAAGCCGCTTTGTACTGACTAACCCTTGGTATTTGTAAAATTCTTTGTCTTCTCTGCATATTCCCTGCTGGCCTACTCAGAAGCTAGTTAAATTATGAGGATTATTCAGAGCTGCACTGGATAATAAAATGGTCTATTGATTAGTAGGCTTCTAATTACTTGTCTCTTAGCATGAAAGAGAAATAAGAAGATTTGATAGCAAACAAAGCAGAAAACAACTAGGGTGTTTCCAACATGTAGGGGTATCCATGCTTGTGTGTGGCCTTCTGTGTGACTATTGTAATTTCCAGTTTATCAACATGAGCTTATTTGACTGCTTACAGAACTGTGACCTGCACAAGCAGACTTACAGATAGCCAAAAAAATACAACTCCTTAATTTTCTTCTGCAATACACTGCATATGCACTGGAAGAATAACATCATGATGAGCAATATGTTTTTGATTTTCCATGTCTCATAATGAAATGAAAGTTATGGCTAATTTGCGTTTTAACTAGGTATGTACCAACAGAAATGAATATAAATGATGTGTCAGAGTTTTAGTTTGAAAAACTGTGAACACCAGCAGGTAGTGAAACCTTTCCACTTGCATCACATGCCTCCACACTGGTTCAGTGTGTCAAATTACCTCCAGTCTTCCTTAAAAATGATATATAGTGTGTATTCCAGCTTCAAACCAAACATTGCTCATCTTAAAGATGTGTATGATATTTTTAAGGATGCACTTCTACAGACCTACAAGTCTTGCCCAGGAGAGTAGCACTGACATCCTTTCCTCTTTCCTTAGCACTGAATGGCAAGGTGATGGCAACACTGTCCATGAAAGGACTTCTCACTTGTGCTTGTAGGTGACTGTGCTTTGCAAGGAGGTATGAAAGCACACAGGATAGACTTTGGGATGTTGTGAAAAGAAGGATTGAAATCCTGGCAGAATTGCTGTTGATTTCAGAAGGAGCAGGGATTCTCACTAGCTCTTTAATGCCTCTTCCATGATTCACAAAAGCCTTTCCATTAATTTCTATGGGCTCTGCATTCCCGTACTCTTTAAATTTTTTTCTCTACTCTCTTTCTTTAAATGCTATTAATTTAGAAGAAAAAAACAAACAAATAAACAAAAAAACAAACCCCACAACAACAAACCAAACCAACTAATACCCAAAAAACCAACTGTATAGTTCTTGCCCATGGCAAAAATAGGGGAGCTAAAGCAGTAATTTAATTCATATGTGAAAATCATGTAATTATCATGAAGTATTCAAATTCATTTGGTTTCTTTTTGGTTGGTTGGTTGGTTTTTGTTTTAGTCTTAGAGCTGTCCAAGGATGAAGGACTCAGTTTCCTGTTCTATTATGCCCTTTTGGAGATTATAAGTTTCTTATTCAGAAATGAAACGCTTCCCATTGCTTCTATTTTTGCCTGTGTTTTGGTTTGACTTTGGTGTAGTTTGTGTAGCTCTTCTAGTCTACCTGTTTTCCTTCATGGTAAAGACCCTTTCCTTTTAAGCCTGGTTGCTGGCAGAGTGGCAGAGGAACAGCCCTGTGCTTTGTAGATGCAAGCAGTCTTGTCAGCCCATCAGTCTCCTCCCATCACCCAAAGGTTGATGTCAGAACAAGATATTCTCCACTAAATGTGAATTCCCTCATTAGTTTTGCAGTCTTCCTCTAGGCTTGTAATTAGAGCCCTCCTGATAACCAGCACGCAACTACACCCATTAATTAGCTCTTCATTTGAAGGTTTCTCTCGGTGTTTCCATCCTTGTCAGATTACAGGAGGCTCAGGTACCTTAAGCTGCTGCTTGATCCATTATCCACATCCATCATCCTTCCTATAAAAACTCAACCCACAGGCTCAAGGAAGACCTTAGCATAGGAGTGGTCTACATAGGCACTAAATAAGCAGGCAAGCCAGCCTATTTTCACACAGGGAAGCACTGTGCTGGGTGAACACCCAAAATTCCATTGTGAGTACTCTAGTGGGTGTCTGTGTAGTTGTTCAACAGCTGTTCTATTTTTCTGCAGAGCGTAGACAAGGGGCATGGCCCAGGCTCTGCTGTTTGCCTGACAGAACAGTCAAAACAGGTTTCTGATTAGAGGCAGCAATAGACACCCAGTCTCTGTGGGCTTCACTGCATTAGAGGATAATGGAAGCATTTACAAACAGCCAAAGAAATAATTTATTAGGTTATTAAACCTTTAATTTAGAAGAAAGGTTTCACATTCTCTTTTTCTTCCCCCTCCCCTTTGTACTCCTACTCTGCAAAATGTAGCAAGGCCAAAAAATTAATGCATTTGCACATCTCTTTCTAAGCTATGTGGGTGTCTATGAAAAGGTATGATTTTGAAGTAGAACAAATAATATACTCATAGCAATCTTTGAACCAATAAGTTTTTGGTAATCGAAAGATCCAGATTAAGCAAACCCAGTATATTACATTCTGTGCTCCGTTAGTTTTAGATTTAATCTGTTTTATAAATGTTGAAATAGCAACAAGAATTCCCCAGCTACTAAATATTGACTCTGATGAAGCAGGACAAAGTCACCTGGGGAAAATACACAGGAACCCAAAACTTCACCTTTTTTTTCTGCTGTGTCTTATGGCACATATTTCATCATCATATATACATTTTGATGTAGGCAGTTGCCCTTGTTATCCATGTAGGGTACAGGATTACAGAGGAATGAGGTCTTTCCTGACCCTTCCAAAGCTGATGAGAGAATCAATTTGAATCTAATAATTGGTGCAATACACAATCATATTGAAACCTTTATGTATCAACTGTTGGCAAAGGTATGAAATGGTATAAATAGCTTTATTGTTTACAGAATATCCTTCTCTACTGTTCTCCCAGTTTATCTGTACTCACAGATGTGCATTATGTACCCAGGAGGAAAGAACACAAAGACTTTTTTTTTGTCTTTATTTGGTTTGTTCTTATTTGGGGGAAGAAAATGTGATCTCTGCCATGCTGAAGAGCACAGAGCGAGAGGCAGATGTGGGCCTCTCTTTCCTGATTCCTCCCCCCAGCTTCTGTTTTCACCCTGTTACAACTTCTTGTGCATTTTCTGGGAAAGGCACCTTGTTGGTGTGCTGTAGCAGGCACTGGAGCTCTTTCTCCCCTCTCCTTTGGATCCTGTTGCTGTTTGCAAGGGAAAACCTTTATGCAATTTAGAGATTTGCTTCTGCCTTAGCTATGTTGAGCTCAGCCTTGTTCCCCAAGCTCATCCAAATTCCATCTACCCTGCTGAGCCTATGGTGATAATTCTGTTCGGTACAGGGTCTGATCCACTGAAATGAGAATAGCACCTGTATAGGTTTAAAATAACAAACCAAAGGGATTTGGTCCACCATTGTTCTTCACTCCCTTTGCCCTAAAAAAAGAAGCAGGTGGGCTCATAAGAATCCCCTTGTGGGGATTTGGGACTAGTTTATTTAGGACTGTGACGTATGGAGGGGTAGTTAGTTCAGAAATCAAAGCAGATATGTCTTAACAAGTCTTTTAGACAGTGGACAGTCAGATGCAAGTTAAGGCAGCCTTAAGACTTCCTAGATTAAAACAGGCTTCCAACCTGAATGATTCTAAATTCTAGGGGGCAAAACCCTGTCTCCTAGCCAGCACAGGAAAGCAAAGGTGAAGACATTCTGCATGTCACACCTGGTATCTTTGTGTAGCTGTAGGGATGAAATGGATCCCTCTGAATAATTAGACATTGTCATTCTTGATTATTTTTAATTAGAAAAGCGTGGGCATGATGCCTCCAAAATTTCAAAATGCTGTTCTGAGTTTGTCTCATCTGACTTTTTTTGTTTCCCACTGAAGGGTATCATACACTGCTTATTTGTAGATGCTTTTGTACACAGAATCAGATAAGGAGTAAAATTTCTTCCCCTTCTACTAGTCTTTGGCTTTAAACATGCTTCCATCAATATTTTAATTTTGCCATTTCAAAAATGCTAAGGTTTGCAGCTGTTACTTTTAATCATCCTTGGAAATATTTCAATACAAGGAGCTGACTTCTTTCCCTTCTTAAATCTGTATCTATGTATCTTCCTATGTAATTTGTCTCCTCCACCCTAGAAAAAGCATTGAGTAGGTATGACTAAACCAGATAGGTGTGAGCAATCAGGTAATGTTAATATTTGCAAGAATAAGAAATGTAATTCATGGAGACAATAGAGCCAAAATAAACGTGCCCTATATAATCAGCTTAATAACTGCATGTCATCAAGTTTTCCCTGTGTATTATTATGACTGTGTTGATTAGCCAGGTGCAGAAGAATTTGGAAAGACTGGATAAAAGGTAGGGAATAATAAGTGGAAGGTAATGAGAAATGGAGAATGAAAATACATGTATGCTTTGCAAAAAGAGTATGTTTTATCTGTTTTTTTGGCAGTACAGACTTTGGGACTAAAGTCTGATGGCAGCTGTTAGTTCCAAACAGGTAGGATTGATCTAAATTATGGTTTCTTGAGAGGGTAATTTTTTCTGGTGACAGTTTTTCTGCTCCCATTTGCTTAAAGAAGGAGGAGGATCTTGACCTTTCAAGCAGTGGGAGTCAGTTCTCTTAAAGATTTTCATCACTGTCGAGCTTGTTTTCCTGCGATCCATGGGAACAGAGGTATCTGCAAGACAGTGTGATGGGAAAGTTCAGACCTCTGGGAAGGAGATTACAGACTTCCTGCCAGAAGGGGGTAATTTTGTCACAGGTGCAGAGTACACCGTTACAGAGATGACAGAAAGTGTTCACACTGGCACTTATTTCCCCAAATTTGGTAGTTAAACAGAGTGGAGTCTTGAAGAAGTCTCCAAAACAAAGAAGATGACACATTGATGGCCATCCCAAAATTGTCCCATTTCTCCTGTGAAAAGAATAAGGCTACCTCCTTAATAACAGCTTTGGATAGCAATGAATTTGCATATGAATAGTTATGCAATTAAAACTCACCCTGGACTGCAAATCCACTCACACCTCAAAGTTGTTGAATACATTTCCCACAGACAATATTGAAGAGTTTGCAGGTGACTGGATGTCATTGGACACCCACCTGAGCATAAAGGAGATGGGACTCTCCATCTGAAATGCCAGTCTGTTCCCCAAGAGAATGTAGAAGTTTAGATTCAAAAATCACACAACTTTCACATTCATTAAGAGGCATTGGAAGTGGTGGGTAATGTATTTCAGCCTGTGAAGTGGCTATCTAGGATTGTAGCTATGTGTGCATATGGCCACATGAACTTATAAATCAACTGCAAACTATCAAGTGCTTTGGGGTTTTCATCACACAAGATTTAAATATGGTATTTGCTTATGCAGAAATTAATTATATGCCAAAAGTCTCACTCTTATCTCAAGCCGCTTAATTTGTGCCTACCTTTAGGTTGAAGTGTAAGAACTTAATGTGTTCACCCCTGAATTGTAGGTGCAAATTTTTGTGATAAAAAGGTATCTGGAAAAAAAATAAGTGGGGAGGAATGGCGTGCTTTTTTTCTCTTGGGTAGATCTTTTTCCTAGATAAATTACAATTATTTTAACTGCCTGTTCTGTGCAGCAGCGAGGATTTTAATGATGATGTGTCTGTACAGTTCTTGTCTAGTTAACGAAATATGTAGCATATTTAGCTTTAAATCAAACCTCAAGCCTTCTGTTCTTGGTGGTGTGTGTTGGATTTTATGTAATTTTTTTTTGTGTGTAGGTTTATCAAGCATAACACTGCTTCTGCAGTTTAGTAACTATACAGATTTGTCTTTGAGATATTTACCACAATGTCCCTTGCTATGAAATATATGCTATATTACTCATTTCCTATCCCTCACTTGATCCACAAGCAGGTTTTTAAGTTCTGTTTTGTATATATTTAGCAAAATATATACATTTAGCAAAACTCTCATGTAGAGCTTGAGTGTGTATGCAGGCAAAATCAGGTTCATCTTTTTGTTGCATTTAATGTTGGGGTTTTTTGTACATTTGGCCTTGATTCAACAAAGCACTCAAAAATTTACTTAAAAGTAAACTCCTGAGTACTTAAGTGTAAAGTCAGGTGCATCTAAACCACATTGTCTGCTATTGTATCTCCATACCACACCATAGCATATTACACATGATTCACATACATCTGCATCTCACTTTTAAACCCATTGGGTAGATGGATTCCCACAGAAGGAATTTCTTTACAACCTGTTCCAAGCAGGCCACCCAGAAGCTGTTCACTACACCTTTGTGACCAAGCTCTGCAGCTTTTCTCCCAGCACTTGAAGGCAAGGTTTCCCAAACAGCATCCCATCCTCACAGACATCTGCTCTGCATCTGAGAGGAGTGAGGATCTGCCATCCCTTCTTTATGCCATTGCTGTTATTGCTGTGTTAGTCCCCTGAATAACAGCCCATTACTGTTAATAGTGTTATTGTAGAATCACACTACTGAAAAATACCACCTCAAGCAAAATATCATAGAAAATGTATTCCTGTCTTTCAGGAAGGCACACACTGGGGTTAATGAAAGTTTGATTTAGTGAATATAAAAGGACCCCATTATTTGAACCGCTTGAAATGGTGTTTAGTATTCTCATTTAGATAATTTTCTTAATGAATATAGGAGTGGTTTTCTTATTTGTTTTTTACCCAAGATGAACTCCTTTCATTGTGGACACAGCCCCAACAGGGGTTATTGTCAGACAATCCAGGGAAACCAATGGCAGAAACTGCCAGAAGGGCATTCAGAGCACAGTTGCAAACCATCAGCATTGCCCTTTCTGTCCTCGTTCCTTGTCCCTGAGAAGGGATGGGCAAATAAGACTGGAAAGCTTGACCATTGCCACTCCTGCAGCAAAACACTGGACAAGCAAACGTATAATTACGGCCTGGTGGTGTCCTCTGCCATGTTCATAACAGCAAAAGGTGCAGAGGAAGATCTTGAGATTTCTAGGATTCTCCTCAGAGGGCCAAGAGCTGCTCTAAGTGGAAATGCTGAGAGATTTTCAACTGTGTGAGCTCCAGGGGACCTTTTAAATTTGCTGGCCTGTGCTAGAAGGAAGCAACCTTAGAGAACGATGTGCAGAACAAGTGACTTGTGCTTTCTGTGTCATCTACTTCACGTTGGCCTGAAGGTTGCCAGTCTCAGGGTCAAGAGTCAGGTTCTGCCACAAGGCAGGTGCAAGAGATTCAGGGCAATGACTTTTCTCCAAGTAGTGGCAGACAGCACAGGCAAACATTGAACAAACAGTAACTTTATTTCCAAAAAGCCATGTGGTGTTTCTTTCAGCATTAACTACCTTACCTGCAACTGAACTGCAGGTAAATCAATGTATGTATACAGCACCTGTGCCCCATAAGCAGCCCTGCTGCTGTCCAGCTGGGTTATAATTCTTCATTTCATCAGGGAAAGCGAAATTGCAGCCATCTTACATGTCCTTATAATTTAATAATCAAATATTAAAGATCTAAGCAGTACTGTGCAAGTTACCAGATACACTGAGCCACACACCTCAGGGTCAAACCTGTCTCTTTGTTTAGAGAAGGGAAACCTTTTTCATACAGACAAGATCTTATCAATCCATTTCAGTTTATTTATCATGATGAAGCACATCAAGACACAGCATTAACTTTATTTTCCCTCCACATCATTAGGCCATTAGCAGTAGTGTACTTGCAGGCGTGTGGTCTATCAAATGGTGCTGCAAGTTCAAAATGCCTTCAGAAACACACAGCACACACTGCCACTAAAATGGATGTGTGAGGGCAAGGCACATCTGGGCAACCTTATTGGCTCTGAGCTCCTGAGAAAGTTAATTTCACCCAACTTCTTCATATCTCACTTGTCTTTTAGACATCCACTGTATTATTCTATGTAGATTGCTAATAATTATATTAGATCATAATCTAACAGTGTATTATTCTACTCTCATATTATTCAAAGTAGTTTTGAGGGATTCTGGAAAAGCCTTCCAGGAGAGTGAGGTGGGTGCTTGCTAATTTTTCACTCTCTGTTAAGGAAGAAAAAAAAAAAAAAAAAGAAAAAATCTCATTGAGACAAATCAAAACACATTTTTACTGGTTTTAAGGGTCTTTGACGACTAGATGTTATTTTGGGACTTTTGAGTGTTGATTAGCTTGGCCAAACTTCTTTCAGGGGTTGCCTGCTTTGTTGAGGCTGCTCCCAGCACGTCGCTCACCTTGCAGCACTGGGGAATCAATTTGATTCTTGCTGGTGATTAACAACTGCAGGAGGGCGTTAGACTGGGGGGTTTCCATATGGCAGCCCAGATGTGCCTGGCATTGCTGCTTCCCTCATGCCAGGCAACTGCTGCGGGCATGTTTGCATGGCACATATGAAGTGTCTGTGTGGGGTGCAGCAGGGTGGGGGGGGATGATTCCTAAGTGAAGAATGCCCTTCTGTGGGGTTTGAGGGGCTTGTTTGGTGTCTCTGGCTTATTATTAGTGGCTTTCTAGTACTTAACAGGGCCTACAGGAAAGATAGGGAGAAGCTCTTTATCTGCAAGTGCAGTGATACGATGAGGGCTAACCGTTTTAAAGTGAGTAAGGGCAGATTGGGGTTAGATATTAGAAGTACTTTACTGTGGTGGTGGTGAGACGCTGCAACAAGTTGGCCAGAGAGGTTGTGGCTGCCCCATCCCTGAGTGTTCAGGGGCAGGCTGGATGGGGCTTTGAGCTACCTGGGCTAGTGGGAGGTGTCCCTGCCCAAGGCAGGGGGGTTGGAACTCGATGATCTTTAAGGTCCCTTCCAGCCCAAACCATTCTACGATTCTTTTCGGACCTGAGCTTTTAAAACGTTATCGTAAGCTAACGGCGTGTGACGGGTTGATGTCACACCCCCGGCTCTCCCGGATCCATCTCGCTGAAATGACGACCGACCCCAGACTCACAACATGAGTTGTATGCTTGGGCAAGTGTTTACTTAAAGATCTGCCAGCTGCAG
>JANHGL010010398.1:0-12918 GCA_024611195.1 Ceyx melanurus
ACGGGGCCGGGTGCGGCTCCACCCGCCGTCCAGCCGGGGGTGGGGCGGGCGGGGGCGCTGCGGTCTTGGGGGCTTCGCCTGAGGGAGCGGCGGCCCCGGGGCGGGAAAACCAGACGGGGCCTCAGTGGCTTGGGGCGGTGAGGGAGGCCCGGCTACGGGAGAGGCCGGTACCCACTCGGGCCACGTTTCCACCGCCTCTGTTGTTCGTTCTGGGCCACAGTTTCTTGGTTCCATGATTTTTCAAGCATGGCGTTGCCTTTTTCACCTCATCGCTCGTTGTCTGTAGTTCAAGGCGTCCTACCCGCTTAACCAAAAAAATGTCCTGTTTAATGCTGGTACCTCTGCCCGGCAGCCCTGTCCTGTCTGCGCCATGCTCCTTCTGAGTCCCTCTGGGAAAGGCATTTTCCCATCCAGAAGAGAAATACCTCCCTCTGCTTTTCATGATAAATCCTGTCTAGCCAGGCGAGGTAGTTTTAAAACATCACTGCTAATGAATAAGGGGTGTTTAAGCCGTGTCTGGCGGGGATGTGTTTGCATGGAGGTGGTGTAACGGGTTCCTGATTCCTGGCCGGGGCCCTCAGCGTTGCTGCAACAGCATCATAAATAAAACATGGAGCTGGGTGAAGCCTGAGGTTCTTTGCTTGCTTCCTGGTTTAAAACACCAAGGTCATCTGAAGGCAGCAATTTCCTTCCCCTGCTATTTCCCCTGCATGTTTTCTCCAGATTTGGAGGCCACCTTGGTCAGAAACTAGGAAACCTGTGGGAGATCAAGTCAGAGACAGCTTCAGTGTCTCAAATCTGTGAGATACATTGTAATATGTGATCATCTCTCTAACATTCTTTGAGAATCTCAGTGGCGAAGCATATTCGAAAACACTGAAGAGAGATGGTTCTGAGATTTCAGGTAGGAAGTGCTTCAAAATACTGAAAATAATGGCCTTGTCTTAGGTGTGAGCAGACATTAGGCTGTAGGTGTATTCACAACATGGTTTGGGTTGGAAGGAATCTTTCAAGGTTATCTCATCCAACCTCTCTGCAGCAAGCAGGGGCATCTTCAACTAGATGAGGTTGCTCAGAGCCCTGCAATTCCTCACCTACATCCCTGGAGACATATCGGATAGTTCAGCACCCGTGCTGCAGCTGGGCCCTTTCTTGAGCTTTGCATTTTGCTGACAGCAAACAGGACCATCTCCACTTTTCTCTCTGATACCTTTCCACTCCCTCCTCCTCCTTTCAATGTTTAAATCACCAGCCACACCTCGGTGCCTGCCTTCCTACTTTCTGCTTTCCTTTTGAATGAAGCTTCTCATTAGGGCCGTGCTAATCAGAGGCAACTGTGGTAAGGCTGGGAGGGAGCGGGAGGTGAAGACAGACGGGAGCTACCATCAAATGAAATGGTGCTGGGGATGTTCCTTAATTAAGTAAATCTCAGGATTACACAAGCTGCAGTTTCACTATTCTTAGGAAAGGAGATGTCTTTATGAATCACTGTCAATTTTCATTACCAGCCCCTGCAGGTGACATCAAGGAGCAAATGCAGCAGTTTCCCCAACAGAGGGGTGTTTTCAGTTCTTTTCACATAGATCCCCGTGACAGAGGAACCCATTCTTCTAAAATTATCATTGTTTTGATGAACAACCAGAAGGTTTTGCGACCCCAAATACAGTTCAATGCAACATCATTTATTGTGTACATGTTTCAAGTATATATAAGTATGTGTTGCAACTGAAGGTTACTTTGTCTGCCACAATTAACCCATCTATTGACCTACTTCCATAACTTCCCCCTGCTGCATTTTGGAAGGATTTCTTTCATTACAGTTGTAAAAGTCCATGTGTAGAATGTGTTTTGTTGGTGCCTCAACAATCAGAGCCCTTAGCAGTGACATTTTAATGGTGTTTGGGGTGGAGAGGCTGTGCTGGAATTAATGATGCACGTTGGACACTTTCCTGTAAATTCCAGCACGCTGTCTGCCATCTGGCTGGCTGATAACAGCTGCTCTGAGGAGGGCTCCTCAGCTCCTCTCCTTTCCCTGTGCGTAGGCAAAGTGATGATCATCCTGGGTGAATTCTTTACTTAGGAACAAAGATTGTAGGAAATTTAGCTACAGTGTGGAAGAGTATGAAAAGGCTGCAGCCTTCAATTTTAAAGGCAGGTTCTCTATCAAGTCCCTGTTCATCTTTAACAGTGTAAACAACTTCCCTGATTCATTTCACGACTCGTCCACCACACTGACCTTCCTTGATCTCAAACAGTTTCATGCTGAACAGAAAACCAGAGACTGTCTTCCACACCAAGGTTATAAATGATGTGTTGGCTCATTTCCATTAAGCAAACAGAAGTATTTTTAATTAATTCACTGGATTTAATCCATGGGAGATATACAGAGGATTCTGGCAGTGCTGCTGGTAATGTCTTGAACCCAAACCTTCTCACTACCTGTCCTTGAAAGATCAATCCTGTGATCTCAAAAAAACAGCTTTTAGGCTGAAGCTTTACAGGAGCTCCCAGCTGCAAATATATCTTCCATAAAGAAAAGAGCTTCAGTTTTGAAAAGTTGCAGCTTTTATAGACCTTTCAAGACAATTCTCATCAGGCAACTTCCAGCAGATCCATTCTGTGCACAGAGATACTACCTTTATTTACAAATTATTTGGACCTGGGACAATCATCACAGTATTTAACTCAGATGCAACAGCAATTTGAAAGTCTGGTTTTGTGTGTGTGAGCTGCAAAGCACTGTTCACAAAGCAGCATCTGTCCTATTGTCATTCTCTGAGCAAAAAAAATCATCATTTGATATTCAGATCTGATTCCCCAGTGAGTGTGGTGGGGCGTGTTAAGGAGACTTGCTTAAACACTGTCTGTGTTCAAGAGCTTCTGAAGTTCTGGGTCAGGACTCAGCCTTTTAAAAAATCTCAGTGGTTTTCCTGCAAAACATGGATTTCATTATTGGTTCTTCTGGACTGGAAGCCTAGCTAAAATTCAGTGAACTTTCCCATGCTTCCCAGCTGTAGAGAGTTGTGGTGGCTGTGTGGTAAGGTCTGCAATTCCATTCCACTGCTTCATTACAAAATTGCTCACTTGTTCCATACACCTGTATCTCTTTTCCGCTTCCATAAGGACAATGGTTCCTTTGGCTGAAACACCCTGTTCAGGGTGCTACAATAAAAAGCTGTAAAACAGTTTGGTCTTAAATTGTTTGCCTTCATGACCCCTAAGCTTTCTGCCAGCTTCTGACTGTGCATGCAGCTAAGAACTTTGTACTCTCTTAGTCCTTGGTGTTGCCTTCACAAAATACCTTTGTTGGCTCTGCTGCAGTCTGGTAGCTCCCAATTTGCTCTTCCTTCTTCACATTTCACACACACCCTGCCTTGCTGAAACCGCATCACTTTTGCTCATGGTACTAATGAAAAATTGAAATGTATAGAAAAAGATTTTAGAAATGTTTGATTACAGGAATGGTTCTTGGAAGCACAAACCCAGGCTGGGCAGAGTACAGATAGAGAGCAGGCCTGAGGAAAAGACTTAGGAATGCTGATTGATGAAAAGCTCAATGTGAGCCAACAACGTGTGAGTGCAGCCCAGAAGCCAATGGCACCCTGGGCTGCATCCCCAGCAGCGTGGGCAGCAGGGGGAGGGAGGGGATTCTGCCCCTCTGCTCTGGGGAGAACCCCTCTGAGGTACTACATCCAGCTCTGGAGCCCCCAACCTAAGAAGGACATGGACCTGGTGGAGTGGGGCAAGAGAAGAGTTGTGAAGATCAGAGGGCATAAAAACCTCTGCTGTGAGGCCAGGCTGGGAGGGTTGGAGTTGTTCAGCCTGGAGAAGCAAAGGCTCCAGGAAGACCTTATTGTGCCCTTTCAGGAGCTGAAGGGGGCTACAAGGAAGCTGGGGAGGGGCTTCTTACAAGGGCTCATAGTGACAGGACAAGGGGCAATGGCCTCAAATTGGAAGAGGGGAGATTTAGTTTAGAAATTAGGAAGAAGTTCTTCATTCTGAGGGTGGTGAGACACTGGCACAGGTTGCCCAGGGTTCATCACTGGATGTGTTCAAGACCAGGTTGAATGAGTTTTTGAGCACCCTGTTGTGGTGGGAGTTGTCCCAGCCCATGGCAGGGGGGTAGGACCTAGATGATCTTTAAGGTCCTTTTCAACCCAAACCATTCCATGACTCTGAACTATACATTATGAGCGGTAGCAACTCGAAATCTCTGGAAAACAAGCAAACAGCTACTCCTCTCCAACCCAGAGGGGAGTTGTGTTGGGGGTCAGGGAGGCAGAGAAAGGCCCACGTGGGACTGCCGGCGGCTGCCCCCTCTGCCATGGAATCGGAGATTCCCGTTCCGCGGGCGAGAGAGGCCGGTTCTGGGCAGTGCCGCGTCCCCCGGGGCTCTGCAGAGCCTCCCCCTCGGCGCTGCGGTGCCAGCGAGGAGCAGCTCGGGGCTCTCGCTCTGCTGTCAGCCCGCTGCCACCAGCACAGCCGGGGGGAGGCTCCCAGACAGCCCGGTCTCCTCCCTGCCGGCGGGGGGGGGAATCGCTGGCTGCCGTCTCCTCCGCCCAGATGGCTCAGCTCGTACAACAGCATAAAGGTGGTGAGTGCAGGAAGGACCAGGTAGCGATTGATCGGCTTTTCTGGGAAACGAAAAGAGAATTAAACATCCTGTGCAGAAAATGTTCCAGGCAATGAGCAAAGATTTATTCTAGTGGGTCCAAAGCTCCTGTTTTGATGCTTTAATTGCAAACAAAGCTCTCTTGTCAGCTTTCGCAGGAAAACCTTTCAATTCTCCAATGTAAAATCTTAATTATAGGTTGGTTTTTTTTTCATTAATGCTGACATCTAGAGCTAATGAGAAGAAAATTGATTTAAGAGTTTGAATATTCATTTGTAATCTCTGCACAAGCAGAAGAGCAGCATTATTCCTAAAATCACTCTAGCTCTGCTTATGTTTTAGCCACACTAATGTGTGACTGAATTAATTTAAAAAAAGAGGAAACATTTGGAACTCATTTTATGTCCTGTGAAAGGAAAGCTCTTCCCATGGTACATCCACTCTAGCAGGAAGGCAGAAGGTTAAGGAGGAAGCCTCCTTTAGGGCAGTTTTTCAGCTGTGCTCAGGGGCAAGATGCATTGTTTCTCAATCAGGAGCAATGAATTAATCTTTAAAACTCATAATTGATCCCAAAGAACACAGAAATTTATTATAACCATGTCCTCACTCTGAGTTATACTGTAGCTTGACAGTGTCTGAAAAAATAACCCTCTTATACTTAGATCCTCTTGTTTTCATTAGTGTTGTGAGTTCACTTGACAGGAGTTGGTTGTTTAACTTTTGGGACAGGAGGCTTTTATTAGTATGATCCCTTTCCAAAGATACTGGTAAGTGCTGCAGCCTGCTCTGGATTGTAGGTTTGGACAGGCCTGAGAATCACCTCAAAGGAACGAGATCTCTGAAAAAGGTGGAGTTTAGTTGTCAGAGTTTGTGCTGAAAAAATTTCTCTCACATGGTTCATGATCCTTTGTAATTCTGTGACACTTTCTGCTTGAAGTCCTCAGGACTGTAGGAAATTAATTCAGCAGCATAGAGATGCATAGGAGGAGGTCACTATTTCATATGTATGCTTTGCTTTTCCTTGTTCATAGAATAACAGGATGATTTGGAATGGACCTTTCAAGGTCATCTAGTCCAACCCCCCTCCAGCAAGCAGGGACATCTGCAACTAGAGCAGGTTGCTCAGAGCCTTGGCCAACCTCACCTGGAATGGTTCCAGGGATGGGGCATTGACCGCCTCTCTGGGCAACCTGGGCCAGCTTTTCACCACCCTCAGCATCAAAAATTTCTTCCTTCTCTCCAGTCTAAATCTCCCCTCTTTTAGCTTAAGGTCCTGTCACAACAGGCCCTGCTGAAAGGTCTGTCCCCATCTTTCTGACAGGCCCCTTGCAGTACTGAAAGGCCACAAGAAGGTCTCCCCAGAGCCTTCTCTTCTCCAGGCTGAACAAGTCCAACGCTCTCAGCCTGGCCTTCCAGCAGAGGGGTTCCAGCCTGCCCAGCATTGCTGGGGCTCCTCTGGCCCCTCTCTAACAGGTCCCTGTCTCTCCTGTGCTGAGGACTCCAGAGCTGGATCCAGCTCTGCAAAGGGGTCTCCCCAGAGCAGAGCAGAGGGTACTCTGGACCTGCTGGCTGCTTTGTTCGCTTTCAAAGATGAGTGGACTGCACGAAGAGAACTGTCTGATTTGCCTGAGATCAGAAAAGTGCGAGAATTGGCAGCGCTGACAGAAACTACTTTTCCCAAGTCTTTAGTGAAAATGCAATAAAATGCAGTCTGCATTCATGAGAATTTCGGGGGACTTCAGTATCTGGTGTGTGTCTGTTGCGTGTCATGCTATCCCAGAACTTTCTTAGCCTCCTTATTGAAGCGGGACTCACTTTGAGGGTTGGGCTAATAGGATAACCAAGGCAGCTGAGGCCAGTGGATCTGTTTCCATCTTACATTCTTCTCATATTCATCTAGTAGCTTCTTCTTGCAATTTCTAACATGAGCAACATTTCTGACAATTTCAATGGGAGATGGTCACATTTAATATCTGTAGTGTGACCTGTTTATGCTTCAGGGAGCTGCCAC
This sequence comes from Ceyx melanurus, assembly GCA_024611195.1. Taxonomy (NCBI): domain Eukaryota; kingdom Metazoa; phylum Chordata; class Aves; order Coraciiformes; family Alcedinidae; genus Ceyx; species Ceyx melanurus. Next base: position 6,624 of record JANHGL010010398.1, read on the forward strand.
CATTCAAAAAAAAAGGACACAAATAACTGCAAATTTCTCCTTAAGGAGAATATTCCATTTAAACACCAGTAAACAGGAACAAAGTGGTCTGGTTTTAGAGCTGGTCAGCCCACATGTTGATTTAATCAGGAATGGGCTGCTGCACAGAGGCAACCTTGTGTTACCCACCCCACCAGAGAGCTGCCCGATCAAATCCCGTGTGCTCCATAGGCACTGAAAGATTCTTTTACCATAGAGCAGCACGGGGGGGGGGATGGCCAAGGAGCACATAAAGAGCAAGAAATATTTCTCCTGCAGCACCAGTGTCCCTTCAAGAATCAGAATTCCCTCACAACCCTTGAAGGAGACAAAAGCCCCAGGGTGAGGTAAAATTCCAGCACGGTGGCTGCCGATGGGAACGAGCTCAATGCCACGGGAGTCTGGGACAGTGGCACGTATGTTGGAGTGTCCCGAGGGCTGCAAATTCCATTCTAAGGTCACACGACTCACTTTTTGGCTCCATCTTTCTGGCCCAGAGGAGGGTAACTGCTGCAAACTGCTGCCTGTTACTCTGGGGTATTAATAGCGTCGGTATCTGGCCAAACACTGCAGAGAAGTGACCAGCTTATTCCTTTAAATGTACATCTGTGTATGTGCATTACACAGGGTCATTCCTATGTGGTGTGTATATGAACACACTGGCATACTCAGGAGAGGCACTTAAAGAATAAATTCAATTTTTATTGAGATGGAATACTGTATTTTGGCCCTCTCTCTAGGACTCAGTCATTTTATTATCATACCTAAGATGAAGAGTTTGTCACATGCTGATATATAAATGCTTCTGGTGCCAAAATAGTTACTGATGTGTGATAACTGTGTGTATTTTGTTCCAGCTTCAAAGCTCTTTGGCCATCCCCATCAGTAAACATCAAGTTCCTACTCCTATTATTGTTAAAAGCATGTTTACCTTTGAACTTTGTGGGAAAAAGAACTGGCCCCTTGGGTAATTGTGTGAAATAATAGACTTTAGTAGCATTGGCTTTGCTCATCCCATCAGCCTTGGGAGTTGATTTGAACCAAATTACCGAGGTAATTGCAGCACAGTTTACTTACAGTTTTACTTCTTTAATTATCATGCAAGTCTCTAATATTATGCTATGGATGAGGAAAAAGAGAAAAAGGTATTAGTGGTTTCCTACAAGTAGTGTTCAGATAATCCAGAGGTTAAAACAAGCATACAGCCACTCGAAAATATATAGTGTGTACTCAGCTTTTGTGAATTCCAGGAGTTACAACAGCAGGCAAAGCAGATGCTAAATTTATATCAGTCCAAAGAAAAGTTTTCACTTCATATTGCTGAGGCCTGAGGTTCTGAAAAAAGACTGAGAGTGTTGTGTTGCTTTTCCCTGAAAGAAGTTACCTGGTAATCAATCTTCAGCTCTTAATTTTTGCCTCTATTTATTCTTGTGCATTTATAATTTGTTTTCTGAAATGTCCTTTCTTCAGTTATTTTCATTGTCTGATTTTATATCACTTGGCAAACCCCAAGGTGATAAATTAGAGGCTCTTCATTAGTGAGAACAATCACTAGTGGCTTTACCCTTGTGGAATGTTTATGGGATGCCTTTAGCTTGTCCTTTTGCTTACGATCTCTGAAATGTGCTGTTGGGAAAGGGGAATTGGTGTAACCAGTTATAAAGTCACAGCCATGATGTTGAGAAGGGTTTAAAATCTGTACCTCCAGAAGTAAGAGGGATCCTTTTTGGGTTTGTCATCCTTCCCTTTTTAGGAGTGATTCAGGATTATGCCTCATTGTTTGGAATTCTACTGTAGTTACATGTCAGTAATATCTGATCCCATCATCAAGGTTAATGGTTGTAGTCTCACAACCCAGTGAGATTTATAGACCTTGTTTCACAGCTTAAGAAACTGAAGCTCAAAAAGGCCAAGCTGTTGGTTCCAGTTACAAAAGAAGACTGTAGGGAAATTGTGAGTTAAATTTGAACACCCAAGTCTCATATCAATACTCTCACCCTAAAGCTGTTCTGTTGTGATGCAAAGAATCATAAATGTGACTCGTGTGTGAGTGCTTCTTTTTTATACAACCATTTAGAAGAGGACCACCTTACGAATAGGAATAACCCAGCATGATTTTAAGGGGAAAACATCCAGAAAGATGTATTTCCATTTGGATAAGGTTAAAAACTTGACATATTTTAAGTCATTTGTGAAGGCTGATGGCCAAAATAACTGGCTAGCTGGTGGTATTGCTGTGGTATCTTTCTATACTTCCTAGCTACCTCTGAAAAATTAAATGTTGGGGCTGGAAAGCTGTGTATTTGGTGAAAAATGGGTAATGGCATGATCATAATGAAAAGACTGCTGGAGGAAGCAAAAAAAGGAAACACTCTGAAGCTTTCCAAGATTACTGAATTTCAGAATTAAAAAAAAAAAACAACAAACCAAGCCAAGAAAGCAGAACGAAGATTGTATTATTTGACACTTTGTGACATCTTTCTTTTCAGCTCCCATCCCTTCCTTTCACCCCTCTCCTCCTACAGTCTCAATTCATCTTCAGCCACCAACTAACTCTTGATGAATTTGACTTTGCCAGTCCTGACTCCTCCTGACCTTAGGACTTGCTTAGCTGATTATTATTCACAGCCATCCCAATCTCCATGTGCATTCCCAGGCAGACCTTCAGCTCCCCTGCCTGAAAACCCTTCTGTTATTACCAGACCTCTCAACACTGCTCCCTCCTGAAGGGTCTCCTGCTCAGGTTGGAGCAGCAGCTGGGGAAGTTTGATGTTACTCTTCCACAGCCCCACCAACAGATGCAGAAACACTGACTCCCCTATCTCAGCCCACCTGTGCTGTGCCTGCAGCTGCTGCCCTATCTAGAGGAACAGGCGCTGAGAAAACTATTCCTAGATATGGAAAACATGAGTTCTGAGTCTCTGTGCTTGAGGGAAGGCAGCTCTGCAGAAACATCCTTCATCCTGCACCTTCTGCTTCCTCTTTGTCCTGTGAGACTGGGAGCACTGGATGGGAATCAGAAACACTGCAGATTTTAAGGACTTACAAGGCATCCCCATGTGCTTTGGGAAAGGTGGGGGGCTTCACTCTCAGGGGGTTATAATTCTGGTGGTGGGTGCATGATTCAAAAGGGTGAAACAGAACATGAGCTGAAGGGGACGTGACACAAGCTGCAGCTGGACTCCCTTTCCCTTCAGAATGAAAATCTCAGCTGTCACAACAAGGGTTCCCATTCTTGCTGGACTCCCCAGAACAGCAGCAGAGATCACCTATCACAGTTTATTGCACTGCTGGGTTGCTTGGATTGACTCTCTAGTTTTTGAGAGCAAATGCAAAAACTTCCATAACTTCAGGAGGTTCAATAGGACAAACACTTCAGCAAATACCTCTGGTAGACATGGAGTTCTGTGAGTTAGGGTGAACAAAAGGAGCAAAGAAGACATATATTCCAGTACTGTACTTCCATTCCTAATGAAGAAAGGAGAGTATTTTCAGGATGATCTGAATCTGTTTCTAGCAGAACAGGAATAGTGTGTTCACTTCATTATAAGCTACCTCTGCTGTAGTTCTGCAAATGCAGTTGGAGAAACAAAGAGTTGGGAAGAGCAACCCCTTTGGCCTCACCCTTGTTTTTTATCACCCCCTTCCCTCACATCAATGCACTTATTTACTGGGCCATGCAGTAATGCAGGAGAACAAAATGACCCAGGATAAGAAACAGCTTTTATGTCTGAGATTTTTTTTATTTTTTTTTGCTTTCAACCTGAATTATTCCACAGACAGAGTTTGCATGGGAATGGGCAGTTGGCCTGCAGTTCTCACACCCACTTCAGCTGCTACTGCCAATGTACCATGGGCTAGGGTGGCAGCACTGTGTACAGTGTATCCCTACATATCCCTACATATGAGCAGGAGAAGGCATGAGCAGTGCTACATCCCAAAGTGGCTACTTGTACTTCTCTATTATCAGTAGGGCAAAATACATACAAGGTAATGATGGTGGTGGGTGTGTGATGAGCAGCATTTCTTATTGCCACTGTTAGAGGTAGAAACCTGGGTGGGAAGGACCACTGGCCTATGGGCAGTTCTTACACCCTTAATAAATAGGCTTGAGGTTGCTAAAGAAATATCTAAGATGTTTGGATTTGGTTTAGTTTGGAGTGGTGCAGCGCCCAGGAGTTGTGAACAGAATGCTCTAACAGTAAACACTTGATGAAAACTTGATATTGTTAGGGGTATTGGGAAACAAGTTACAGAGGGGCACAAAAACAGCCATCTCAAATAGCTACTGAAGAAGAGGTCACTCTTCCATGGGCCAACATTTTTGGTCTTTTTTTGTGCCTGAGAGGGACAACCAACATTCCTGCCCTGCTTTCCTTATACTCTGGAAGTGTGGGAATGATCTTGAGAGTGCTTCAGAGCTCTCTGCAGACCCAGATACAGAGAAGGTACCTGCTGTACAATGTGGTGGTACCACATGACCCTTTTAATCCTATTTATGCCCATGGTTGGGCTGGGGGTGACTTGGAGTTTTAGCATATTTTTTATGGACCAACATGCTCTGTATGTTAAACACTCTCCATACAGCAGTGATTGACTTTCTGTCCTGATCTATACTATTCCAATCTACTGCCAACGTATCACTTGTCCTTTTCTCAGGACATGACAGAAAGTAAGACATTTGGAGGGACAAAGAAACCCTATTTAATGATAAAAGATGAGACAGCTTGTATTATTCTTTAAATTTTGGGACAAATTCCTTTCTGGCTCAGTACATGTACTGCAAATTGATTTCCCTGAAGTTACATAAGGCATAAAACCAGCCCTTTGTCACCAAAAGCAGTACAGCTGTTTCCAGGGCCATGAGTCATGTGTAACTTCTCTTTTTAACTTCCCACTGGCTTTTTAAAAATATCCTTTAAATCAGTTTTGCTTTTCAACACCAAAGAGAAACAGCAGTAAGTTCTCCCAAGAACTGGAGATTTGGGCAAAATGTTAAGTTTTCATATCATATGAAGGTTGTGTTGTGAAGATGTTTTAACCTCTGTCATTGACACAATGTTATAGAATATGGGAGAAATAATGTGTCCAGAGAGATTGTGGAAATTCCTCCTCTGGAGGCTTTTAAAACCCACCTGGACAATGTGACCCTGGGCAACCTACACTGGATGAATATTCTAATGAATATTCTAATGAATATTAGAATTACGTGAATTTTCCTATTTAAGGACTAGTAAAATACAGCTGCTGACACTGTTTTATATAACCAGGTGGTCTGTAACTTCTCTGACCAAGTTAAACATCACAGTGGTTAAAATATCGATTCCTAGAACACCTTGTAGAAACAAATTAATGTTAGCAGTGGAGAAGTTTGGGATATACTCCCACTCTTGTGGCAATATGTTCATATAGAGTTAATAAAGTATTGAAGCCTATGGAGGTGGGTAGACTGAAAAAATAATAAACACAGGTGCAGGTTGAGACTGAAATTCTCCCTGGAGTATTCTGTGTAATCCCATCCGGATTAGCAGCACAGCCCCTGGTGATTAAGACCAGTTCTTCCTTGTCCTCTTTCTGTGGTGTTTCTAGCAGAGGTGTAACAACCTGCTCTTTGTGCATTTGCTTTTGACCCTTGCTTTGTTTTGCTCCAGCTTTTGTGCTGGGGATCCAACCTGCCCCAGATGGACCTGCAAAGGGAATTCTTGGTGCTCTTCGGATGCAGCGTCATCTCATTCCTCCTCTGGCTCCTCTGGATCACACAGAGGGGCTCATTTCAACAAGGCTGTGGCCACAGCCTTCATTCCATGCCCCACACTTCTCCAGTGGTACAAAGCAGCCATGATTCAATAGGCCACTTAGGCTCTTGTTTTTAAAATGTCCTTGTTCCTTGTCTGACATTGAGAACACACCTGGAAATGTTCAGCTCCCTGCCCTGTAGTGCTAGTGACTGCTGTGGTTTTCACAAAAACCTGGATGGTGGTGAGGGAAAGAAAGAGCCCAGTGATCTGCAAACAGGATTGTCTAAGTGTGTGTCCAAGAAGGAGGAATTTCACTCAGCTTGTCTCTCCAGAGCAATACTGGGAATTAGGTTTAAGTGTAATTCTGAAGATGAAAAGCACACCAGTCCTAGGTCCTGTGTGGGTGCCATGGCTCTCCAGCTGTTCAGCTTGGATTTGCTGAGGTCACATCACCTGCACATCTAAAATTATATGATATTAATGTACCAGATCATAAATATATATTTTATATATATATATATTTATTTATTTTTTTTTAG
>JANHGL010010398.1:12951-33693 GCA_024611195.1 Ceyx melanurus
ATCTCCTCTAAGGCTTTTGGTCTGGTTTAAGAGCTGAGAAGACATTGTGCATCCTTCTGACTGCTACTTCCAGGATCAGATGGCTGAAGGATCACTGAACACAATCCCCAAAGGCTTCCCCATCCATGTGCATCTCACTCACTTGCATCAATTTCAACAAAGAAGTCATTTCCCATAAAAATAGTGATAGTCCAAGAAAGGCTGAGATATTACTTGACAGTTGTATCTATTACCAGCCTCTCTGGTTTGTTTCAAAGCTTTTCACTTCTATGTTTGAAGTCTGGCAAGAAACTCAGAAAACCCGAAACAACCCCGAACCTGAAGCAAGGGATTTGTGATTATTTTTTCTAAGGCAAAAATCAGTGGACCAGCTTTATACCACTGCCACGACTGTTTAAGTGGAATTAATAATATTATTATAATAATTATAGTAATTGTTAGCTAATTTACAAGGTCAGATACTAGGTTTTAAGTCAGTTTCTACTGATGGATCCAGAAATACACACAAGAACACAAATGTGGGGTATTTTTATACAGACATATATGTACACAGCTATGTGAGTTACACAGAGATATACATTAATGCATGGGTGGGAGGTATGTATAATTTACCTTCTTCAGGCACAATAACCCTAAGAATAAGCCCATGCACAAGACAGTGAAGGATCAGGCCCTGGCTTTGCCTTTTAAAAAGCAATACTGCTGCTTAGCAACCATTTTCTGCCTGGGTGAAAGCAGAAACCTTGCAAATCATAAACAAATACATAGGTCCCTGCAGAGGCCAAGTTAAATAGAGTGGTATCTTTGAGCCTAACTCTATCTGCTCCCATTTTTTTCATGGTAAAGAATGTCCGTGAAGAAAAAGAGGGAGTATAGGACACAGAGCTTTAAAATAGGGATAAAAAAAAAAAAAAAAGTAGGAAATAAATATGAGGCAAAGGAAGTTTTCAGCCACTATGGAAAATAAAGAAAAACTCTCCACAGCAAATAAGAAGAAATTAATTCAACCCAACTTTAAATTGGGTTTAAATTTTTCCTTTTTCCCTCTCTGGGTAATAAATTACAAATATGTGTTATTTCTTCTATAAAAACGTGGAATGGAGAGGACAAGGAGTTACTTTAGATACCTTTCTTTACAGCTATTTGTCATCAGGCCAGCCAGACATGCTCATGCTCTGCAATCTCATTAACACCCAAGGCTGACGGGGTGAGCTTTGAGAGGAGAGCAGCAGCCAACAGAGCTGGTGCTCCTGAGTTTGTTGTTGGACTCACCCCCTGCCTGCTGCTGAATTGCTAGAAGGCCAACTTTTGGAGATCTTCTGTATCCCTAGAAGTGAAGCTGGCACCCAGACATTGCTTTTTCAAAGGAAAAATCTAATGACAAGAAAATTAGGTGCCTAAGTCTCAGGGCAACTAGATGCTTAATCTATTAAGGTACTTTGGAAAATCCCATTAGGCATCTAAATAACTTCGTAAAAAATCTGGTCCTCTGAGGCTGAGCAAAATCCTCTTGAAATCTGAGTCACTGCACTAACTTCAGGAAGTTTTGAGCTAGGCTCTTGTATTGCACCACTGACGTTGCTGTGTTGAACCAGTGACGTTGTTGTGTTGGCCCAGTTTCATGTCTCTGAATGGCCAGGCACAATCCTGTAGCTGCTGCACTGAAGGCTGCCCTCCCTCACGTGTCAGCTCAGATGGGAGAGCACAGCAGGGCACGTAATCAGGTCACTTCTTGCTCTGCATTAGCTTACACCACAGAGAATGTATAGTCATTGAGCATAGAATATAGAGTCATTGAGCACAAGTGGCTGGAGCTGATGATATGGAGAGCCTGGAGAGAACAGATCCTTCCCAAGAGTGATGCCCGTGTGTCCTGTCTGCCACAGACTGTTACCCAGTGACAGACAGCTGCTTTACCTCTTCCATTCGTCTCCCCACTCCCATGCCATCCCCATGGTGTAGAGAATCCCTGGTTCAGATCATAGAATCAGTGAATCATAGACTGGTTTGGGTTGGAATGGACCTCTCAAGGTCATCTAGTCCAACCTCCCTGCACTGAGCAGGTTGCTCACCCGTGAACAGGTATTACCCAAGACATGGTTTCTACTTCCTTTCCTCTCTTTGTAAGGTGGAAGTTTTACAGTCTTGAGTAAAAACATAAGCTTCTCTGTACAAATGATCCCCTCACATCTCCCTTCCCAGTCTGGCTGTGGAGTAAATCCCTATGGACTGATCTCCATCTCTGTGTGCATCTCGCTCTATTTTTTAGCTGCAGGAAACCTAATCACAGCCCAATCCCTGTCTAAAGAAGCATAAACTCACCCCAAATGAAGAACAAGACAGGCCAGACCCACTGCTTTCTTAATCTCCTGACCTTTGGGGCAAAGAGTCTGAGCCCTCTGCCTTCTCAACTTGTGACAAATACAGGGGCCTGCTGGGTTTTCAAAAGCACCTGAAGCTCTGTCCTTTCCTTCAAGGCTTAGATGCTCCCAAACACCAGATATTAAGGATTTAGTGTTAAAGAAAAAGGGCTTTGCATGTGAGAATTGTGGCCTTACTTTGAAAAGCCAATCAATCAGAAATGTATTTGTTTGATATATAACTCCAATAACAATTCTCACAGGTAACCTCCAAACAAGCCTGGTGTCCCAAGGTGTCCAGACATCTTAGTTCCTGTGCCAGGAGGAACTCAGTGGAGTTGGCCTTGATCTCTCTGCAGAGATCAGTGAGCTGAAGGATGAGGTCAGAGAACTGAATGTTCCAATTTGCTCGGTGTTCTTTGACTCTATCCATTCCCTGGCAGGTTTCTTTGATTAGCTCTGCACGGTCTTGCAAACTAAGGTGAACCAGGTTGGTTCCCTTTGCTACAGCAAAACAAGAAATCAGGAATTCTGCCTGGCAAACAGAAGGGAACAACACTGGGAATTTTTGCTGAGAAGCTTTAGGGAATTGCTGAAACTCAGGAATCTTAGGGCCATGGTGACAAGTTTCCTATAAAATGGAAGGGATCGGAAAACATTTGAAATTCTTCACATAAAGATGATGCTTTTTAACTTACACTAAGAATGAAGTGACACATTCATATGTTGAAGTTGGTTTTCCCATAGAATTTCTAGCCTTACAAGTCATGTTTTGGCCCTGGAGGCTGCTGTTGTATAAACCAATGCTGACACACTCACTAATCTTTGGAGAGCTCTGAGAGCAAGGAACTGCTGGAGGCCTGTCTGCAGAAAGTGTTCTGTGTACATAACACCTCCATAAACAAAGCTAAGTGTTACAGAAAAACACATTCGTCTCTTCTGGTTATCTTCCTATTTTGAAGTCTCATTATCAAATGTGGGAAAAACCTTCCGGAATGTAACAATTGGTGCTGTTATTTTGAAGCATGTGAAGCTGGTGTTGCCACTAAGTATTAGAGAAAGATCAGTGTTATCAATTTGATTTAGGAGTGATACAACCCTGCCAAACTTGGTGATGATGCTCCTGACACCATGGCTTTTAAGAGATAAATGAAACCTCTACAAAATACCTTTCAAAAAAAAAAGTACTCCAGGCTATTTCTGGTTAAAACAGATGCTGTGGATAGCAGGGAACTTTCTCTCAGGCAGAATCAGTCCTTCTATAAGGAATCCTTAATATAAGTCCTTCTCTAAGACAGCTGATGCTTGGTATGTGCAAATGGAGCAAAACTGAGTGGAAAAGGCAAATTGTGTCAATTGCCTTTGGTCGCAGTTTCTTCCCTGTTTATCAAGAGAAATCACTCCAGTGAAAGTGATCATAATGTACAGGGTGCTTGGCAAATCACCATCAAAGTTGAATATTTATGAAGATTTAATAGAACTTGTAGAACCAGTGTCTTTCAAGGCTGATTACTGAGCAATACACAGAGAAATCACATGATGAGATATAAAGTTTACAACCCCAGACCATGGGAGTCGATTGAGGCCAGATAACAAATTTTAATCTGTCAGCCTTCCTGTCTGTTATACTTTAATTGCAATTAATAGCTCTGTGTACATGAAGTCTCTCAGCAATTAGCTTATTCTGCTTGAGCTTGGAATCAGGACTGCAATTCTGCTACAACTGCTGGGCCGGAAAAGGTCTGTAAATCCAAAAGCAATCTGAGAATAAACAAACACACCTCCTTTGCTGAAAACAACATGCTCGTAAAGTGTTATGCAAATACTTTCTGAGGAATGAATATAAAAATGAAATAAATCTGTTAAGCCCTAAGTACATCACAGCAGCAGGACCTTCACTTTCAGGGTGGTGACGGGTCAAGGGAAGTCATCCAGAACAGCAAAGGTCAGAGTGAGCTGACCTGCCTCATGTGCACGGGGCATTATTCAGTGTGAAAGCTGAACTTCATGGGGGCTGCTTCATCTGGCACCAACTCACCCTTTACAGTAGAGATTTTGGTGTTTAAATACTCAGCTACATGCTGAGCTGGGGAAAAAGCTAGGGAGAGACTTTCTACAAGGGCCTGTAGTGACAGGACAAGGGGTAATGGCTTCGAACTGGAAAAGGGGAGATTTAGATTAGAAATGAGGAGGGAGTTCTTCACTGTGAGGGTGCTGAGACACTGGCACAGGTTGACCAAGGAGGCTGTGGATGCTCCATCACTGGATGTGTTCAAGATCAGGTTGGATGGGGTTCTGAGCAAGCTGGTCCAGTGGGAGGTGTCCCTGCCCAAGGCAGTGGGGTTGGAACTGGATGATCTTGAAGGTCCCTTCCAGACCAAACCATTCTATGATACTGTTCTGCTTATTTTACCTTAATGTCTGGGTGAATCAGTGGGCCAATGAAGGCCAAAGCCCAACCATTCCAGCCTCTGACTGTGAAGCATTAATTTTTGCAAGTTCATGACAAAGAACAAGATCTTCCTCACATCACACAATGAATATCCTTCATTTAAACTTCACAAACAGCTAAAGAACCTTGGCTCATCTTCTCACAAGGGAGGCAGGTATTATCAATCTCATGTTATGAGTGCTGATGTCTTGGAGTGATGTGAAAAAACCTGGCCAGTTGAGCTGGATCCCTCTTTTAATCAGTAGGTAACATCCTCAGTATAAAAAGATACTAATTTTCAAGAGGATCACTTCAAAATGTGAAGCTTGTCTCCAGATGAAAAATGGAGAATATTCTCTCATTGTTTAGTGAGGGAATAAATACGATTCCCTTTGAAATGCAAAACTGGCTTTGATTGCAGCAGAGCAAATAATGAAAGTATTTTTTATTAATAAAACTCAGATGTTCACTACCCAAAAATGGGCACACAGCATTTGATGGGCTTAATACAACACAGACAAAGCAAAGTGTATAATAATAATAATAAGACTAATAGTAATAATACTACAGGCAGTTTCCTCCAGAAGGGTATTGTAACCCTCTGCTCCAAATCTGGTTACCATCATAAAAATGTTTTCTTATTTCTATGCAGTCCACACAGAACAACAGACAAGCTGGTTTCTGCTGGTGAGTTAAATTGGTTTGACATTGATGTCTTTCCTTAAGGTGGTGAGGAGTTATTGCCATAACATTTCAATTTGAAATGGATATTCTAATGTGGCAATAGTATTTAATGTACAACAAGGGGTCCAAATAGGGACTGAAAATGTCAGTTATTATGAGCAGTGGTTTGGGGAAAGGCATTATTCACTTGTTTGCTTCATTCCAATATTTACAGTCTTAAATGTCACCACTGTGAGGTTCAGCCACCTCTCTCATAATTTAGATAACTTCACTTTCCTTGGGACTTGCTCTTATTTCACAGTGATAATGAATACTGACACATTTATAAACAGCAGTTATCTCTTTCCTGTCACAAATCATTTTCACTGAGCAAAATATATGGAGCATTTGCAAAGAGGAGAATGTGGATTCAAATGTTTCGTGTTAGCTCTTACCTCCTCCCTCTTTATCCTTCAGCAGTTCATTTTGGGTTTGGGGCTTCTGTCATCTGGCAGCACGTTGCTGCTAAAGAGAAAGGGCAGATGCTTGGAGCTGCAGGGTCAGCAGCCTGGCCACCCCTCTTCCCTGGAAGGGGGAAAGGACACAGTGAAGCTGGGAATCGCTGGTGGGGGCCGTGGCTCCACCACACACAACATCCAGGGGCATCAAATTCATCACTGTCCTTACACAGGTGGGAGGATTCAGCGCCATTTGCCTTTGCTTTGGGATTTTGCTGAGGGTTGGGCAGCAGCAAATCTTTCCTGGTCACTGCTGCTCTCCACAACCCTCCAGCAAAACAGAGCTGTAAAACACGATAGGGAGCTTGAGTCATTATTGTGGTACTCACTTTCTCACCACAGAAAAGTGGTAAATACACTGCTTTGGTGACTGGCAGACAGAGCTGAGAGCAATTCCACTCCCCAGTATGAAACACTGCGCATTAATAAGGCTCTGGATAGTTCTGGGGAGTCAGGGGGAGACAGCATCTGACTGCAGTGGGCTGTAAAACAGACCCTAAATACAAACCAGTACCTTACTTTAACTTTGCAGTAGAATGTAATTAATGGCATTTAATGCTGGGAAACTTAAAAAGATTTGGGGTTTTTTGTTATTCCTAATGTACTCACCAAATCCATTGCAGCCATTTTTTCCTTGTTCACTGTCTTTACTAATAGTGGCTCATTTGTCTTTCTTCTAGAATTAATATTTCTGGTCCATGTTTAATGTATAGACTTTCAAATGTCTTTTTAATGCCTCTGTTGAAATGAACACGTGTTTTTTATTTTGGTGTCTTTGTAGTTCCTAGGTATAGGAACCATCCCTCCAAAGAACAGCTGGACTTAATAGACAGAATTTTTCCCTTGAAAAACCAGATCAGTTAACTGGAAGCAGCACATACCTGTAGGCTCAGCAACTTAATTTTCTCTAGTGGTGGCTGCTCGTCTCTAGGCATGATTTTGCAAAAATTCAATTTCTTGCTGAATTTCCTCCTGTCTTCTTTATGTACCAAAGTGTTGGAAGCTTTAACAGATTCTGCTTCAGCATTTCATGGTGATGATTATTCACATTCTAAGGACCAGCTTTGTTAGAAGGTGGATGTGGATAGATACAAGGTCATTATCCTATTAGAGGTTAATGCTGCTGAAAGCTTTAGCCAGGGAGGGAGTGGGTGCCACCTCACTGCACACCCACCCAGTGGGAACAGCTTTGGGCTGGTTGGTGCTGTGTGGAAGTTTCAGCAAGGCTTTCACAGCTAATTACAGTTAGCCCCAGATGCCCAGTCACACATGGTCTGAGTGGCACAGAATAATTTACCTTGATCAGCTTCTGTACTTCCTCTGGAAGATCCAAGGGAGCCAAACCATGCCAGAAACTTCAGGAAGACTGTTTTCTCCAACGTATTGCATTCAGAGCACAGGAAGACCTCTGGATCTCTGCTGAGGTGACCAAAGGTTTTTTTCAGGGAACTCTTTTCTTTATCCCTACATAAAGTGCTGTTTGAAAAATCCAAAAGCTGTAGCATGTGAGTCCAGTAAAAAGCCAGCTATAGCCTGATGCAGTGCTCCATAGGGACTGAAACATGTTCTCCAAGCAAAGTCCTGCAGTAAGGAGTTGCAGGTTTCTGACTGCAAAGACAAAAAGGGTAGGAATCCTAAATGAGATCATCAGTGCAAGTATAAAATGAAAATGCTGAAAATGCTGAGCTAAAAATGTGTTCTTATGTTCATACATGCAGGAGAGTCTCATGCAAGACATTCTATTTTGTGTCTTTGCTTTTAACCTGAGGCTGTAACAGCTACTGGGGTTTTGCATCATTTGTCAGAATGCAACAATTCAGCTGGAAACATTTCCATCCCTTCTCTCTGCTGACTTCACTGGTAATAGGACTTTACCTCTCTCCTTTGCTCTAATAAGAGATTCCTGGATTTTCATTCTCCATTTAAACACTGATAAAAGTACCATGTTCTCCTGTCTGTTCATTTAAGAGGAGTCCTACCCTTTTAGGGTTGGATCCAATTTTCATTAAGTCAACACAATGTTTTTCATTTATTTCTATGGGAACTGGATCAGACTTTCACAGCACAAACTAAATTAGGTATCACCTCACAGTATACACATTATACATTTTCAGGAGACTACATGCATTCAGGCAGTTTGAAAAGTGAAGCTGACATCAACCATATGTAGAAAATGGAGTAAGAACCTCTTACTTGAAGTCCATCAAAATAATTCCATGTTGTGAACACCACCTGGGTCCAAATTATATCCTGGACATTTCAAAAAGTTAATGATACACTGTCAGATCTCATTTGACACCATGGAGGGAGGGAAAGGGAAGATAAAAAAAGTTGTAAATATTTTCAAGACTGCAGTTGTTGAAGATGTAAGAAACGGGCTGTGAACACCATCAGTGGGAGGTGTTATCTGGAGGGAGTGAGTGCTGCATTCTGGATGTGCCTGTCTGGAAGAATTCTGCCTCTGTGCCTCTCCAGGAAATGTGGGCTAGCTTATGAATCTACTCGTAATTAATTGGAGACACTTAAACCCAAGAAATCTCTGGTGTGAGATAAAGGTTTATTCAATTTAAAATAAAAAAGGACTTGCCAGGCTTTACATCCCTCTTGAGTGATGACAATTATTCGTGGCACTACATTTATGAAACTAAGAGCTTCTATGAATATGTGAAAATACCACTAACCTCCTGAGACCAAACTCGTAAGTATAAATTGAAAAATAAGCTGTTATAGTGCGTAAAGAATGAGTGATGAAGCATTACTGAATATGCAGAACTATTTCCTGGTCATTGACTACTGTGAAAAGAATTACTTAAGTTGCTATAGCTCCACTGAACCCATTGAAATAGAGATATTTAAGGATTCTTATTATGTCTCGGGGCATCATTTCTGGAAGGTTTGGTTTGTTTTTTTTACATGACCCATTTTCTACTATGTATCCATTTTCATAATGACAGTGCTGAACAGATAAAACTAACACAGAGATGAAGAGCCCTTAGCTTTTTGGAGCATGCAGGATGTTATGTGGTACATATAATCCAGTTCTCATGGCTAGAGAACAGAGGTATCCAATGATTAATGGCATTAATGTTGAAAAAAACAGATCTGTGATAGGCTGAAGGGTTCAGATTCTGGGGAAAAAAAATGAAGAACATGAATCTAGAAAAGTTTTAGCTGAGTAGATGTCATATCAACTTTCTGAATCCTTCTATAAAAAAAAAATCTGCCTTATTACTTTTCATTGCTCAAGTGCAGAAAGCTTGGATAAGGCTCTGTTACAAAACAGCCTCTGTATGTGACAGAGTAAACTTGATTTTTCCCTGTTTTATACACAAGAGTATAAAGTGGTCTCCTACAAAGGAGTTCAAGTGGCTTCACCTGTAGATGAAGAACAGGGAAATAGAATTACTTTTTATCTTAGTGTCTGCTTTCCACATAGATCTCTGCACTTTCCTTCAGCAGGGGATATCTTTTTTAGTCAAGCTATAGGGGTATTTGAATTAAGCCAGCCTGTGATTAGCTTATAAGCACAAAAAGATTGTGCTTATAAGTTCATAACCTTGTAAGTACAGTATTTTTCTTGTTTCTTACAACGCACACACTAACCAGGCAGGGACACCTCGTGACTGTTACAACAGCAAGAGTTGAGGAGATGCATTTTTATCTGGAAAGACAAGATAAACTCTTATTCTGAGGATTTCCTCTAGAAATTGTTTCAGAATACTGAAGCAGAGCAAAACCAGTTCAGAAAGATGTTTAATAGAAAACCAGGACATGACAAAACGTAACTGGCCAAAAGAGTTTGGAGTTTAACCTGAACATTTATTGTAAGGTGACAAGGTTTTTGGAATGTTTTCACTCCAAATAGAATTAATCTGTCATGTGAATACTCTCCATGTGTTTGGGAAACAGCAGATTTATAAAGTGTGTACACAGTAGTAAGTGCAGTGTCCTAGGACTATAGACTCTGCTTTCTTTCAGCAGTAGCTGTCAAGTAAGTAAATATTATTTTTCTCTGAAGTACCATAATATTTACTCTTTTTCATCTACACAGGTACACAGATTTTAGCTGCTTTGGCAATCCTTGGACTGTATCACAGAAGATTTCTGTCATTTTACCTTGTAAAACAGCAAAGTCACAGATCAGTGCTGGTACTTACAACCTGAAATGGCTGTGGGTGGACATGTGCAGTGATTGAATTTTGTTCAGTAGTTCAAAATGAAACATTTGATGGTAAAGAATCATTGGTTTGAAGGATGAGGTTTTATTAGTTTCATCTGTAAAGTTGTCGGTTCACACTCAGGTTGGCACGAGCTAAAAAACCTATGAAAACCTGTGAAAAAAACAGCAGTGCAGTGGAGATGATTATGTTTTGAAGAAGAAGAAGCCTGTCGTAGGAGGCAATTTAAGAAAACAAAGTGTAAATCAGAACAGCTACTTGTGTGCTGAAGGAGAAACGGCCCCATGGTGCTGTCGTGTGGAAACAAAGAGGGAGGTGAGAACAGGGGACAGTCTCTGAACACTGCAGGGTTGGCCTGTACAGACAAGCTACATTATTCAGGAGCAAGGAAAAGAGATTTCAGAGCTGACTCCACTCCCTCCTGCCATCTGCAACACGCAGGCAGTGCAAATAATAACTGCAAATGCAAACTGTGCTTCTTCATTTTTATTCTGCTTGAGGTTTTTAGGGAGCATCTTGCCCTTTCCTGGACAGCTCAGCTTCAGTTTCTGTGACAGTTGTTAAACTGCTCTTCCTGAAAACTAATGACACCTCAAGTAAATGGAGGTGAGCAAGATACAGCAGCATTAAAAGCAAATTATCAGAGCTGAATAGCAGTGTAATTATCTGAATTAAAAATGATTTCTAGGTAGTCAGTGCATGAGTAATAAAGGAGTATGCAAGTGTAGCTATACCAGATCTGACATGCAAACATCCACCCCTCCTCCTCCTGAATTTCCATCTGCTTCAGATGTCTGGCTAGCCAAGGTTCTCCTGGGCAGACTTCATCTGCTGTAAGTGCGTGGAGGCGATGGGCAGCACAACTGCCTGTGAGTGTGAGATCAGCTTGTGATCTTCTGGAGCTGGGAATTTGAAAAAATCCCCAAACAATACCCCCTAAAACCCACATTAAAAAAAAAAAAAAAAAGGAAGAAGAAGAAGCACTATAAGCAAGTTGTTGAGGTAGAAAATGAGACAGAACCCCTCCCCTCTGGCTTTATCCAAGGCTTCTTTTGCCTTTGTTCTGCTCTAGCTCTGGCATATCTAGGCCAGCGTTTACTAATTACCAGGAAATGGAAGACAGTTGCTGAATAGTATTAAAGGAAGATTCTCACATTTAAACCCTCCATTGAGCTAACATGCTTCAGAAAATGAGCTTACTCAGAAAAACTTTAAGAAAACAACAACGACAAAAAATTGCATTACTAGCTAATTGGAGCTCAAGCTGGTCCATTATGTAATAGAACTTACCCGTCCAGCTGGGTTTTACCCATTTACCCATCCCTCCAAGCACAAGACATAATAATTGTTACCACACCTTAGAAACTTTCCACGGAAAGGTGTGGTCTATTGTTGACAGAATTACATCAGATCTTGAACTTGCATCCACAGTGAGGAAGTAGTTAGAACCTGCCAGTAACTGCAGCAGAGAGAAAGGAGAAATTTGGAAGAAGCAAGCAAGAGAAAACCTGCTGAAAGCTTACCATGAATAACCCCCAGATAGTATAAATAACCCAGTGCCAACAAAGCTGGCAATTGGTTTGAGCACGATGCTCTTAGATGGACATTTGATAAGTTAAGGTGTGTATATAATTTTAATTTCACTTTGCTAGCTGACAGATTCAGCCCAAATACATGAATTAGCATCATTCAGCTCGTGTCTGTTTTCAGAGGTGCCTGTCAAATAAGGAAACATTAGAGTGCACTGGAAAAAAAAAGAAGGTTGTTTTCCTAAAGCACCTTTTAAAAAGATTTTAAATGAGAAGTACTAGGAGTGTATTCAATTTTTCTAGAGGTGAAAAAAATCACTAAGTAGTCTGCAGAAGTTATTGTAATGCTAGTCTTATCAGTGGATTTGCAATAAATCCATGGCTTTATAGAAGCAGAACTGTGTTAGCATTTGGTGTGAAAAAGGCTATTTTAGGCTGTTCATCCACTAAGGAGATAAAGCAGACTGTTATGTCAGCCTTGACAGCAACTTTGAGTTTTCCTGGATATGTCTAAGAGAAGGGTTTTATAACTATCACCATATGGAGATACAACATGTGATGCAGCCTAAAGCTATTTCCTTTGAAAGCAGAGCTTTATTCCTGTAATAAAGCTGTGGATGTAAAAGCCTGTCCTTAACTTGACAAAAGAAGGTATCTGACGTGGTTAAGTTACAACACATTTTGCCAGAGAAAAAAAAAACAAACAAAAAAAGCAATTTCCTATTAATACCTGCAGTGGGCTAGAGAATAACCATTCATTTTCATTTACCTGTGATTTTTTTTTTTTTTTGCTAAGAACCTCTGAAAAGGGCTTTAGGAAGCTCTGGTCCTGTGGGTAGCTGGTTAGTCCTGAGCCACGTGGGACTTTCCAAACCGCACAGACACTGAGTGCTGATTCTCTCAAGCTTTAGTGGAGTGAGAAAGGTCAGAGGTGTGGGAAAGTGCTTAAAAGGAACAATATTTGCTGAGTCCACGGGATTCTTTGGAACAGTCTCGCTGTGCTGCTCTGGGGCTCTGCCCACTATGCCAGGCAGAGGGAGAGTGCAGCATGGCGGGTTCCTTTGTGCCAGTGTCTGCTCAAGCAGCATGTGAAGACCAGTCAGTGGTTTTCATGGAGAAGACATCTTATCTTCTCCCAAACTTCCTCCTATGAGGCACAGTTGAGGGGAACAGACTTGAACTGGATCTTGCAGAAACAGATCCAGTGCTGCTTTTTGCTTTAGCTTTGTCCCCCCTGCAGGGGAGCAAACTGCTCTGTGAAGGTTTTTCTTCTGCTTTCTGCCAGAGGCTGCTTGAGCAGGGAGGCTGCAGCACGAGGGAATATCTTCTCTCTGTGTGTATCTGCGTGCTTTCTTCTTTTCCTTACAATCCTCCACACGTGCTCCTTTGTCCCCTTCCTTACCTTTGGCCACAGCAGACAAGCTGTGGGTAGAGCAACATGCACCCACTCATAGGGGTGAACTCTCTCCCTTTTCATTAGTGAGCAGAAGGGAAAATATCCATAAAAGCAAGCACTAAACCAGCCCCCTGGAAAGTATGGTGCTCATTACGGGTTGCAACAAGAACAAGAATCTTAGTTACTACATGTTCTAGACAGATCTCTGTGTTTGGTTAGAATAATATACATTTATGATTACTTTGAATTAAAAGACCATAACCATAATGGCATTTAATAGGAGCAGGTGTACATGTCAGGGCTTAAATTCAGCACAGAATGTGAGTAAAATAATTGTTGGCTTTCCTTCTTGACCAGGGGTTACTATCCTATTAATTGCAGGATACAGGTTTACACAAGATGTTGTCCTGAGTAACAGCAGAGGTAATCACTGACATCATGCAAAATAATGCTGCGATGTTAATGAGTAGATTTTTTTTAATTAACAGTCTTTAGGGGATAAGAATCACAGCCATAACTTTGAAAGCAGTTGCAAGTAAATGTACTGTACGTAACCAAAGTAAATCTGCTCAACCTCTGAGGCACAGCAGAGAGAGAAACAAGTGTTAGGAACTTGATCTCAGGAGATGGGGCATTACTATGAAAGAGTAATCCTCCACAAGAAGAATGTTATTTCCATCACCACCTTTAAGAAATCATAACTATTAGGTCATCCTAGTTCAATCAGTAGATCAATGCCATTTTATCAGATAAAGTATTGCTGCAAAGACTCGAGTTGTTTGGCCCAGGCTTTCTGCAGATGAAATATTTTGATGGAGCATCAATTCTTGTGATTAGTTCTTCACTCTGAGGTTGGTGAGACATTGGAATGGGCTGCCCAGGGAAGCTGTGGATGCTCCATCACTGGATGTGTTGAAGACCAGCTTGGATGGGGCTTTGAGCAACCTGGTCTAGTGGAAGAAGTCCCTGCCTATGGCAGGGGTGCAGGAATTAGATTCTCTTTGATGTCCTTTCCAACCCAAACCATTCTGTAATTCTGTGATTTGTAAAGTGATTATTTGCTACCGTTCAGCTTTTATTTATAGGCTTATGGTACTTAGTAGGTACAGAGAATTCAGTGGTAGGAGGTACAATGAATATTTGCCTAAGCATATTCACATGAATAAATTGACAGTGATCAACATTATGGACTAAAATCTTAATATCCTAAGGATAGAATAGCAGGAGGAAAAAAAAAGTCAGTCTGAGCTAAAAGTGCACAGCAGCAAACTTCTGTATAATGTGCAAATTGATAACAAAAACTGTCCTGGCATGCTACACACACATATACACCCTCTGCCCCCCATTTCTAATTGTATTGCCTTCTTCTCTTCTGATAGCCCAGTTTAAGAGTAGGTTTAAAATTAACTATGCTATATAAATTTAGGGGCCATAATTCACAGTAGTGGATTTAAAATTATATATTAGTTTGTCTTCTCTTTTGTGGAAGGCATTGCAGCAGGGAAGAAAAGTGGTGCAGTTAAAGTAGGGCATAAAACAAAGAGGGAATACACAACATGTATAAACATGTGGAATGGTAGGAGAGAACTTTGGAAATCTTATACATATAGAACTATAAATATAACCTAAACCCTAATACTGGAAACTGGTTGTACTCAGCTGCAGTCCTGCTAAAGTTTTCATTAAACCAACATGTTTTTACCCGCTTCATTTTTGGGCAAAAGTCCTGAATGACCTGTTGCTGCTTGAAGATTAGTGTTAGAATACCTGATCAAAAATTCCTTTGCTACTTCTCAAAAGCATTAAAGGAAAGTAGAATAAATAGTTAAACACTTCTTCTGTTGTTAAAATACTTTGTTTGTGCTTCTTGAAGTGCTAATGCAAAAAATACAAATACAAACCAAAAAACTGACAGAAGAATTGAAATTAAAAATATGAATGACTCTTTCAGGATTCCAGCCATCACCAGAGAAGACTTCGATTTTCTTTTGAAATTGCTCATTCAGTACCTGGGAATGTTTATTTTAAAAGTTCAACCCACAAATATCTCAAAGTATTAATTTCATACTTGTGAATGGTAATTAAATTCGGTGAATGTGTGATCATGGCCTCAATTCTGCTAAATCACTTGCTGTTTAGGTTACCAAGGTCTGGGGCTGCCTGGGTGTTGCTGAGACCATGTACCCAGGGAAGATTCTAAGCCTATCAACCAAAGCATTTGCCAAAACTTCCAAACCCAGCTGCTTTCAAATCTGGGGGTGGCAGACTGCCCGTTTTTGCTGAAAAGCTTTAGTCACAATTACCACGAGGGTTAAAATCACTCCTCCAGAAAAACGTTTCTGATATAAACATAATAGTGCAAATAATTTCTCCCTTACATGCAGCTTTCCTACCAGGACAGACCCTGAATAATCATCCTGCTTCTCTGTGGGTGCTTTTCAGGTTGCTGTTTGTAGCAGAAATGCTGCAGAAGGAGTTAAAATGTTTTCTGGATGAAGGTCTACCACAGAGGGGCTCCATCAGCAGCAAAGTGGATTATCTTAATCTAATTTAATTCTTTTTTTTTCCTGAATCTTAGCTTCTCTTGCCCAGCAAGTGACAAACGGTACTATCTCTCACAGAGTGTTAAATGCCTGCAGTTACTGGCAGTTATCCTGCCTTTCCTGGGGCTAGTGGGAAGTGAAAAGCAGGAGCCTGTTGGTGGTTGGATTCTAAATCACTGGATGAAAAGGTCAGTGTAAATTGGGCAGGAGCTTTGTAATTAGTTCCCAGAGTTTAGTGATATGCTAATGACACAAATTCGAGGAGTTGCTGTTAATGCACACAGGGATGTGCAGGTATACTGGAGTATACTGGAGTCAGAATCTCAGCAGCACAATAGGAAATGCAGACTCCAGGAGGAAAGAAAGCAGAGTTAAAGCTCTTTCAAAAGAGATTCTAGTTTTGAAGGTTCCAAGGGACTGCTTCAAAAGAGAATATTGGACAGTCTGAAAGACACAAAATACCCTCAGCAAAGTGAAAAGTGACAAACCAGATTTTACACGTGTATTGGCTTCTGCTTCATATAATCACTTAAACCACTGAGTTGTCCTATGATAAGAAAAGCTCTTTCCCAGTCATTTGTATCCACTGTAGCAATGGACATGGGTAGATTATCCAGGTGGTACCTCTAACCTTATTGCTGAAACAGAGCACAGCATCTTGTTCCCTGACAGCTCAACACCACAAGCATCCTCCTCCTTCCCTCTGTCCGTCTGTCCCTCCCTCCCTTTCCTTCCATAAAGCACAGCGGGGGGGCAGAGAGGAAAGAAATCCCAGAGGATTAGCTCAGTGTCAGAGCATTAACACTTAGTTGATGACAACTGTAAGGATTAATTCAAGCTGGTTAAATCCTTCTTAGCTAGAATAGGAACCAGCAAACCATCTGGTGGAAAGAGCAATATGACAGGGCTAAAAGGAAATACTGTCTGAGTAGTCAAAGGAAAAATAAACCGTTCTGCAGACTTCTGGGAACTGCTGTGTGTCCCAAGTGTCTGGCCACAGTGAGTGACAGTTTTGATCACAGTAGTTGAAATGAATAGTTTGGCAAAATATTGTGTTTGAAGCCCAGAAAAGAAAAAAAACTATCAATTTTAATTTAAAGCTTTTAAACTTGTCGTAATCATGCACAACACTTGCATAAAAAGACATTGGGAAATACAGCATAGGGTATTTTCCTGCTAATGTCCATTCTGTTGCCAGCCTACATTATTCTATTCTGAATGATCTTCAGAGGGAAATTTGTCTTTCCCTATCCTGTTTTCAGTGGCCCTTTTCTCCTGTAATCTCAGAGACAGGATCGTGTGACCCAAATTTACAGAGGAGGTCAGTATCACAGCTCCTGGGGCTAGTAAAGATGGCCTGGCCTACAAAGACAAGGTGATCTGCCTTGTAAACTGCTTTGAGGCTACCTCTCCAGGAATTAAGAGCGTTTGTCCCTGGAGAAGATCAGACAATGTAAATTGGATTTGAGGGGAAGTGTCTCCTCTGCCATGCCACCCACTGATGTTTATTCGAGAAATAAGGTCTTGCTTCTGATGGGCTTAAGCTTGGCTCCCTTGGTTTAGTCTCCCTATAAAGAAAGAAATGTGATGGATCCTTGTAAAGATTTCATTTCCAGCCTCTCTTTCATGAGGTGGGTGCTGCCACCACTGACTTGCATCTCACTGGGAATGATTGATGGGTGTGACGCCAAGGGCAGTCTCACAGGAAGGATGTTTCTGAACAGCATTCAGTAAATAGATTTTTCATTCACTTTGATCTGCTCCTCGTTGCCTTTTAAAATCTAGAAATCCTCTTGTTTGTTTATCACAGTTTTGAAAGGTAAAAGTGTTTATGCAGCTTATGTTGTTGTTCCACAGAAAGGTTTTACTAACATCCTGATTATAGAAAGCTTGTTTGTCTGTGGAAAGTTTTCATCCTGCTGCTCCCCAAATATTACCATCTGAAGGAATTTGTCAAAGCAGCAGACAGGTGTGTTATCTGATGTAGAAAAAAACAGCTTTGTGAATATAAGAAAGGAGCAAAAGTGCTGGATTTCCTGACAGAGAAACACTGGAGCATTGGCTCAAACCTCCTCTTTTGAATGTGGAACTTCTTGGTGTAAAAATGCAGAGTAAGTCTCAACAGGAGAGTCCTTAGATAACATAAAGTCTGGTTCTGTGCAGGACTTAGAGGCAAAAAAGGCTGAAATTCTTCAAGCATATCTTGCTGCAAAAGAGAACCATATTTTCTTTAAAAGTGCTGGCAAAAAAAATAAGAGAGTCCTGTTCTAGACCCCCCCCCCTTACCCTCTGAATGCTGGAAGGCTTGAAAAGCTGTTTTCAGGCTACAACACTGCATCATGGCTCAGAAGGTTCCTGAATTTTTAAAGACTCTCTGCTCTCCATGGAGCCTAAAATAGAAATTGGGAATTGTTGGATCCAGATTTGAAATAAGAATATCAAAGGAATCAAAATATCATCAAAGATAAAAGAGTTTGTTTGCCAACATCAGGTCTTACTCCTGATCCTGAGAGCTCTTTCGAGCCCTGGCAGTATCAAGCAGGAAGCACCTGTGTGTGCTTATCAGATTTTTTGCAACACAAAATCACACATTTCTGGCCCCTGCCTTATCAGAGATAAGGACTAAGATGTCTCTTAACAAGTAAGATGTCTCTATTGGACATACCCCTAAATTTGGAGTGACTTGCTTTGTGTCTTTTAGACCAGCTTATGCTGTAGGTGCACAAAATTGACATTAGTTTGAAAGGCATTTGAACAAATTCTTTGGAAAGAGCCACCAGTCTTGCTCTGTTCTGAACCCAACTTGTACTGGCTTCAGTTTCTCTTCAGTGCATGAGATGAGTTGATTCTTATTCACCTCCTCCAGGCTACTCATGAGCACATAAACACCCCAAATAACCCTCTTAAGTCACAGCTTTCCCCAGACAGAAGCTGGTTTGTACATTTAATCATCCTCATTGCTCTCCTCTGGACCTTTGCCATTTTTTCATGGTTTATGTTTGACCAAAGCTTCATGGGGCACTTGGTGTGAAGGAATCATGGATGTATGTAATGGCATCATGTTCTTTCTGTTTCATGATCTCTTGCTTTTGTAATAACTCCCAAGACTTGGCCATCTGTTTGACAGCTGCCAGCCACTGAGTTGATGGTATTAGGACAGTCTTTATCTTAGCCCTAGTTCTTGCTGTGTCTGTCCAGAATGTTGATTTAATAATTCCAAAATTAATGAATAATCTTTTTCATCAAAGCTACCTACAAGCTCGTACCTGCGTGTCCATGCTGGATTTAATTAGCATATTAAACCTAATTTGAGGTTTTGAGCTAGTTTGAGTTAATTCAATTTGCTTATTTAGGCATCATAATATCTTTTTTACACATGGCCTGAAGTGAGTGTTCAGTATATGGTTGTGGCAGTTTGGGGTCACCATCATCATCCCTGTGTCACACAGAAGATGTGAAACAGAGCTCTGCCATCTCCAGTTACAAATGCTTTGTAATGGATAATTAATGAGACACCTGCAAGTTCTTGAAAATATATTCATATGCTTACAGTTAATCATAGAAATCTGAAACTGAAAAGCAATATTAAAGTTTCATTTTTTTTTGCTCATTCTGTCACTATGGGATTGATCATAACATCCTTCAGTCTAACTCCAAGGTCTGTGGCTCTTTTTCCCATAGTAAAAATGTGCTTAGTGATCTCAGGAAGGAGCTTTTGCAGAAGAAGAACATAAGTTTTCAAAGACTAAAAAACTTCTGTAAAGCAAAGGTACAACTCTGAAAATCTATAGTCCATAACATTAAGAAAAAATTATTTTAGCAGAAGATTTTGTGAGAAACTATCATGTCTCCACCACAGAGGTCTTGGAACAAAGGGTTGTTTCTCTTGTTAGGAGGCCAGTCAGCAGCTGAAGAGAGAAGAATGTGGTTACAACCTCAGCAGCCCCTGGGGCTGAAGAATACCTGCTTCTCCCAGACACATGATCCCACAAGACCCTGCTGACCCTTGCAGTTAGCAGGAGTGTGGCAGCCCCTCAGTCCTTGCCACCTGGGGATAAGGAGTCCCCTGCCACTGCTGATCTGTTGTGTCTTGCTGGTGTGAAAGGCAAGGGGTGAGCTGATGGTGAGGAGTTTCTTGCAGCCTTGTGCCCATCTGGAGCTCCTGAAGCACCTTGGTGGAAATGATGGTTCCAGGACTGCTGCTGCTGCTGCTGCTCCAGGTGAAGCTCTCACTGTAAAGAGCTTGGATTTACTCTTCTGAGTGAGAAAGAGACCATTTCCAAATGTATTAGATATTACCACAAATTTGATAGTGCTCCAGCAGGCTTTCAACATCAAATGCCAGGAGAAGCTGATCCAATTTTGAGTATTAGAGGCTACCTTCTTAGATTCTTCCCAGCACTACCTATAGCTGGTGAAAGTAGTCAAATAATAATTTGCAAAGACGTTTTAAAGAGGAAAAAAAAAAAATTACATACCTGGACATACTGTCTGGTAAGAACATCACCATTTTTGGCAGATGTTTCCACTTTATTCTTTGCATTATAATTCCTTTATTTCAAATGGCTCTAATTCCCTGAATTTTTATTCTGGATGTGATTTACGGATTGTTCTACTAATCTTGTCATACTTTGTTCTTTACCAGCTTGATATTGTTAAAGCCAGTAGCAAAATCTCTTGTGAAGCTGCAAAAAAATTTAGGGCAAGCCAGCTCAAATTAATTTCACTGTCTGGAGCACAGTGTTCTTAAGGATGTAAATAATCTAATGCTTAGAATATCTTTGAAATCTTCACAGTTTGTCAGCCTCTATTAAAATACTTCATGAACAAGTTCTTCTGGGACAATCAGAGCAGTTAAAGAGTTTAATGGGAAGTGATAGGTTTCTAAAGGGACTCTTTAATGAATCAGTTTAATTCTATATAGAGCAGATACACCAGAAAAAATGTATGGCAGTATCACTTTCTGCTGGGCTGTGATAATGCAAAGACTTGGTGGATGCACAAAGACAACACACAGCCTAGCTACACACAACTGTGCTTGGGAGGAACTTGATTTTTTGGATACTTATTTTTAGGACCACGTTATTTTATTTTATTTTATTTTATTTTATTTTATTTTATTTT
>JANHGL010010402.1:7957-25699 GCA_024611195.1 Ceyx melanurus
CGGGCAGGGCCGCCAGGCGGGGCCCCCGGCCGGGGCGCACCCCTGGGGACGCAAGGCGAGGGTTGCCCGGGGGAGCAGGCCCTGCGGGGCGGCCCGTGCGGGAGCTGGGCCCTGGTGATTTTTGGGCCGAGGGTGAGCAAGGAGGAGGAGGAACAACAATGTCTCTAGCTGGCAGCGAGGGAACGAAACAGGCCCGCGAAGAGTTGCTGGATTCAAGAACAAGGACGAGAGCGGTGCGGGTCGGCGGGAGCCGGCTTTCTGCGGCGGGGAGAGCGTGGCCGAGCATCACCGCGGGCTCCAGAAGCCCCTGAGCGGAGCAGCTGCCGAACTGCCACCGCTTGTGCCCTTGGCTTTGTACTCGGGTCATAAACCAAGCTGGTCATGTTGTGTTCGGAGTCGCTCCTTAAACTTAGGCAGAAGTAACGTCTCCAAGGTAAAGGACAAAACAGATCACTGACAGCATTTCTGTGGGCGACGGTCAGCCCTCCAAGTCGTGGGGCTGGCACCTTGGGTGATCTGTGTCAGATCAAGGGGGTCCTTGTTCAGAAACGGCTCTCCAAAAATGACGCTGCAGATCAGCCAATTGTGTATCACCGAGGGAGAATACGTGTGTTTCCCACTTGTTTTTGGTGCAACACCTGAAAGGGGAGGAAGGGGGAGATGGCTCTGAGCTTCCATGAGCAAGGAATATTGTGGGAGACTCGTCAAGCCCTGCTGGATGTCTCTTGTCCAACCTGTTTTAAGGAAAGGAGGTGCTTCCTCCTTACCCTGGTATGCAAGACAGTGACATGACACACTGGAGTGGCTCTCTGTCACAGTTGGCTCTCTGAGGAATACCCTGTCTTAAAGCTAGGAATTTCCATCAGTTATGGAGTAAAGTAAGGAATCTGCATCTGTTATCACAGAGAAACAAGAACCAAGCTCTCATCTTGTCCTTCACTTGCAAAAACAAGTGAAAGAAGTGCAGAGAGTTACTGGTTTATGTTTATTGCTATGCTTTGTGCCACTCTGTGAGATTAGAAACTCCAGAAATAATCATTGTGTTCTCCCTTGCCTCCTGAGATATATAGTTTTTGTTTCTTATTGTTTCTATTTCTCAAGCTTTCTACATTAAGGGATTTTTTTTTAATAGTTAGTTAGAAGAGATAGCCTTACATGTAGCTACCAAGATTTTTCTTCTTTTTCTCAAGTGCAGCTGTGCAAGTAATATACATTTCTCTACCATCAGAACTACTTGCCTGTAACATTTTCAGAATCATTTTCACTGCTGCTTTGTCAGCATGAAGAATGAAGTGCTATATTCCATGTTATCTTTCAGCTCTTTATTATTGACCATTGAAAAGTCTACATCTGAAGATGCTCTTTGTGTAGTCTTTTCTGCAGTGCTACTACTACTCCAAACAGATCTCTTTCACAGAATTTGTTTGGAGTATGTATTTATTTGTCCAAAAACAATTGGTGGGAGGGTGTTTTCTGATTCAAACCTATTAAGGTTTAAATAATTTCAGCAATGGATGTTTTATGGTATTTCTGATCATGGGAATAAAGAACGTGAAGCTGCTTTTTGATAGTAGAAAAAATTGTTGCAAGCCTTAAAAAAGAAAGTGGCTGCAGTTTCTAGAATGTATTATTTCTGCTAGTAACTGCCTGTTTATTGTTCTTCACACAATTCAAACTTTGTAAATACAACAGTAGTGCTCTGCTATGATCTTACTTCTGTGGAGTAGAAGAGAGAGCTTTGAACAAAGTTTATGACAGACTACTTCCTTTAGATTCTCACCCAAAGTTCATTTAATGTTATGAGACATTAGATCTGTCTATACATACATTAGGAGTAGATTAATCTCTTCCTAAAAGCACTGACTTCTTTCCTCTATAAAGGTCAGAGGATGCTGAATCACATGCAGATCTATCTACCTTTGCCCAGGTGAATCACACCTAAGCACGTGCTGTAAATGGTAACAAAAGTTAATTGCAACTGGCATGATTGATGCCTGTATTGTAAATAATACTTGCTTTAATGTGGATGTTATTAGTAAATAATAATAGTACAGTGGACAAAACTCATATGAACAATGTCATGTTTCACTTGGCAGTATTAAGACTTCTGCTGGGTACATCAGTTGTTAGAACACTTAAATTTACTATAAAGGCCTCCACTCTGAGAGGCCATAATGCCTCTGCTGCTGAAACATAATCATGAGTTATTCTGTATTTTGCTGATAGTTGATATCTATATGAAATGCTGACAATTCTTTGACAGTTTATTCTGAACAACAGGAGGCTGTCAAACATACTGCATGTCTGCAGAGTACTTAACATGGTTATGTACTACTGAAAACTTCTCACACCTAGAAATATATTTTTTTTTCAGATATAATAAAGGAGCAAAATCGTGAGTTAAGAGGTACACAGAGGGCTATAACCAGAGACAGAGCAGCACTTGAAAAACAGGAAAAACAACTGGTAAGTAGAGCAGGTAACTTTCTTTTACTTTTTCAAAGCAAACACATACACCCAATACAACAGAAAACTAGCAAACTGCTTAAGATACAACTCAGTATGTAATAATTGAGCATGGAAAAAGTTGTCATCCCTTTTGACTTTTCAGTTATTAAAATTGTATTGGAAAAAAAATTGCTGTGTAAAAGTGATTCTCAGCCTTTTAACATTGGAAAAACCTGAAAAAGAGTCTTTAGATAAAATAATCACTTTTTTTTTTCACTTCCATTCTTAAATATCCTATGCTTCAGAAGGTTTTTTTCCTCACAGGAATGTGAATCAATGGTCTTCAGTGCTATCATATGTTACTATGATTGTCCAGTGGGAGGGAGTGCTTGAAATACCCATAAAGGCTATTATTTTCATTCATATAGACCTTCACTAAAACTAGCTAGTAATAGCATAACTACCTGCATAAATTAAGATCTATTTAAAAGTTAGTGTGTGGGCTATGAAGTGTGCAGTGAATGGATGCTGCACCTGTGTGGCAGTATAATTGGATAAATGGCTGTGACAGATGGTGGGGTTTGATGCATGAAGACATGCTCAGACTGTGGGAAAAGATATGTTAATCCAGCTGCTGTTTCAGCAGCTATTGAGGTGTTGTTTCATGGCAGCAGGTCCCATGAATACCAAGAGATGGGAATAATAGAAAAAAAAATTCTGACCTCTTTTAGTTTGTCTGGAAGTGTTGAACATGTAAGTTATAATAAGTTATTCATAAGTAAGGCATTTTTTTCTATATGAAATATTCTGACTGGAAATAACCTTCATTTTAATAAATACTCAGTTGAAGTTTTGATTACTTACTACTGTAAGTTGTTTCAGAAATGTTGGATTTCTGAGAAGAAGAAAGGAAAAGTGAAATATGTCTTTGATAAAGTTAAAATTTGCTGTTAGGATGAGAGAATCAATGGTCAATAAATATTATTTTTCAAAATAAGATCAGGTGAACCAGGGACAAGAGTTTGTCAGTCTCAGAACATTTTGTTATGTACTTTCTTCAGAAAGGCTTTTTTTTTCCCTTTGACTGTGAGGTATTTCTCTGAGAAAGCCTAGTTACATTAATTATATGAATGAAAATAGGTTAAAGTGAGCAGACAGACAGTTCTGTTTCAGTTCAGTAATCTTACTTGACTCTATGAATTTTGATTATTTTTTTCTAGAACATAACTTAATAATCTTTGCCCCAGACCTCTCAAAAGCAAACAAAGTGTTGCAGCACTTTACCCAAATTCTTCCTCAGAATAAAATAATCTGTATATAGGGTTTGATTTCTGCAGATGGATTATCTGCCAGTGATTTAGCAATGGTTGGTGTAGGTTTGTATTTCACTTTGAAAATCAGGTTGTAAGTGATACTTGGGTATTTCATCTCAGTGAAAAAAAATCCCCATTTTCAAAGGTTTGTCATTAAAACTAAGGTGCAAACTAGTGTTTGTATGCTAGTGTGCAAATGAATCCCTCCTGTCCTTCACAATACTTGCAGCATGAAAAAAGGAGATAATATTCTGGATGCTATAGAAATTTGTTTTTCTAGTCTGTGTGAGCTACATACAAAGAGGACAGCTTTACATATATTATAGATCTCTAATGTTTGAACAGTCTCATACTTCTTATTTGCTAATCTGTACCTCTTGGAGTAAAAATAGTATGTATGACACAGCCTTTCAGAAATTATGGATTTACATAGAAGATCTTGTTCCAGTGCCACCTTTGTAGTAAACTTAACATGATTTTTTCCTAGTAGTAAAGCTAATGCAGTGAGTCAGTTTATACTTGCCTTTAGATATGACTGTTTTGCATATCATGGTGACCAGTATTTACCTTTTCAGAGCAACAAAACTTTTAAGTGGAATTTTCTGGACTACCAGTGCACATAAAGTGAAACAACTGTATTCCTGTAGAAGATATATTCTGAAGAATCAAGGGAGAAGGATGGTCTTTAAAGGCTTTTTAGATATTTTTACCATTTTTACTTCATAGCAAAAATCAAACTGTACAATTGGACATACACAAAATGCTAAGATACTGTGGAAAGCTCTCCTTAAAAATAACTGAAAAATTAAAATCAGTTGAAAAGTTTACATTACCAAGTCACAAAGCAAAAGGTGTACTTTGAAACATCCCATCTGACAAGATTATTTGTGTCAGACTTCTTCCTGCTACCTCTGGGCTAAATAGCTTACTAATTCTCCTTGAATCAATACACTGGAGATTGGGGTAGTTTGTTTTTTGTTGGTTTGGTTGGTTGGTTGTTTTTTTTTTTAAAGACAGAAGTATCTGTCCTAAGGCTTAAGCACATGTTATTTTAGAAAAATCAAACCACTTTTATTATGTATTAAGTCCATCTAAATGATGTGGATAAACAGCCTATAATTACTGCCTATAATTATCTACTTCTTCCCCAAAAAAGTTATGATAAAAAAAATTATTTGAGGCTGAAAAACTGTTCAAAAGAACCTATGAGCTCCCCATTTCTTCTGTGGGTGACATGACTCAATTGCCCATGAATGAAAGAAATCAAAGCTGATTAGAATCATGGCACTAATTGTGGGCTGACAACAGAATTGTTTTCACTTCTTAGGGTTCTTTTGCAGTGTTACTCCCTATCCAGAGAGGGAATTTAATGTGCACATACAAGTGAATGTGATGTTAAGCAAAAGTTGATGTCTTTTGGGGAACTGCTCTACCATATTATAGTTCAGTTTTGGTGCTTTTGTTTGTTTTTCTAATAAAATCATATCAGCATTGCAATTATTCTACTATATAGACTTGGTAGAAAAGCAAGGAAGGCTATTTATGTAATTTTAAAAGTCTTATAAAATAAATCAAGAGGGTAGTTGACCGATAATTTTATTATTAGTGTTAAGGCTTAATTATAGCCTTAATTTGAATTAAAATCCTGTAGCACTAATTTATAACTTTTTTTTTTTTTTATCAGGAACTGGAAATAAAGAAAATGGCTAAGACTGGTAACAAAGAAGCCTGTAAAGTGCTGGCAAAACAGCTCGTCCAGTTGAGGAAGCAGAAAAATCGAACGTACGCCGTTAGCTCTAAAGTCACTTCTATGTCCACTCAAACTAAGGTCATGAACTCCCAGATGAAGATGGCAGGAGCTATGTCAACTACAGCAAAAGTAAGGTGTTAGAAGACATGCTTTTTCATTCCAGTGCAGCACATGGTTGCAAAAGTTCAATCATCTTATTCGGTGTAAGGTGAAAAAAACTCACTGCTTTGTATCCCAAATGGTGTTGAGGATACAGTAGGGAAATATAATTTGATTATTATGATGAAATTGATGTGCAGTCAGATGGTTAGAACCTAACTAAGCATAATTTTATTGGACTAGGCACTTGCTAAATGTTTGTATGACAAAATAATCCCTAATGCCAATAGAAGGGCTCTTTCAGTACCTCAAAAAACCCCAGACTATGCTGCTACAGTATCTTGCCTGTATGTCTTGTGACAAGCAGTCACAAGATATAAAAATATCAGGGAAAAAGTAGGACATGCTATATCTAGAAATCAAGGCAGTGTGTCACAATAGCTCTATGACTTGTGCAAGAAGTAGGTTATTGCTTTAGATCTTAAGTTCCTTAAGGAAATGTAATCTGGATTCCCTGTCATTCTCAGTGCTCTAAGGAAACAGTACTGCATTAAATTTTTCCTATATCTCTTCTTTTAAAAGAGCCTGAAACATCTTAGTTATGTTAGTTGGGAACTTTCACCTATTTTTCTGAATTGATATCTAGGGAGTTTGGTTTTTGCAAGGAGGATCTTTCACCTTGAGGTGTAGGATTCAGAATTAGCATGAATCCTTGTACACAAGTTGTGCTTTTCTCACAGTCCAAATCAAGTGCTGTACATGCCAGTTAAACACAGTACTGCAACACAACTTGGTGCAGAAGGCAGTCATGCTGAGGCTTTGCTGTTGGTTTCAGTAAGCAGCAGTGTGTTGGTAGATACCAGCTTTTCAGGGATACAGAGTTGTGACTGTGAATCAGACTTTCCACCCTCCATGACTAACCCATCCAGGGGTTCCTTGTGTGACTGTGCCACCAATCTAATTAATGAGCTCACTCAGTGTTCCTACAACTGTTGTGTGTGAACAAGTTGGCATTGCTATTAGTTGGCATTGCTCCTTAGTAAAGTCCAGTTGATAGTTACTTGTTTCTTTTAGTCACTTACCTGACCCAAATTTTCTGAAGATACATAAACTCAAAATAAGTTTAGTGTTTTAATGTCCATCTATAACTTTTGTAAAAGAATTATAAAGAACCAACAGTCTGTAAGTCCAGAACCACTTTTTAAATTAAAATAATGTGACTATAAACACAGTCTTTGAAATTAAAGTAACATTAGAAGCATAATACATTAACAAACTCAAACATGAAAGCTGAAGAGCTTCCTTGAAGCCAGTAGCAGTTGTAGTAGCTTGATAGCATTACTTTTAATTAACCAACTCTTTTATCTTCTCAAAGCCAGTTAGACTTTACATTTGAATTGCTCTTGTCTGTATTTAGGTTTTGACATCCCATGAGAGATAACAGTATCTTCCTTCTCAGGAAAGGAGAAAGTATGACATGCTGGTGCCTGTAAAGGCAGTGCTGCATACTGGTGATCAAACAGGTGACTCTTGTTACACTGTCACAAAAAGATCTCTACCCACTGCAAATGTTTACCCTAAGCTTCCTGAACACTTTGATACTTGCTTTTCAGAGAAAAGTAACTTTTCTGTTACCTTATAACATAAAGAAACAATTATTATTTAATGCCTGTCCTCCAGTAGTCCTTCAAATAAATGTTTTTTACAGAATAAAAGTCTTGCAGCCATTTACCTCTTTTAAAAAGCCTATAGCAAGCAAGTTAGGAAATATTGTCCCCTTCTTTTCATTTGAACCAGGAATATTATGCTAGGAGATGGGTCACAGTGCAAGAAAGATGCATACATTTAAAAGCATATCTATTAGGGTAGTAGCTAATGATATTTCTTACTAGGTGCAGATTGTACTGTTGATCTTTTGTGTACCTGCAGTTCTCATGGGATACAAAGAGACAGGGAAAATGAAATTTGGACTGAAGTGTTTTTTAGAAAAATCGTATTACTTCTTAATGTATATATTGGTATTTACTGATGTTTCATTGTACGATTAAAGGCTTTTTCAATATTAATAGACAATGCAAGCAGTTAACAAGAAAATGGATCCTCAAAAGACACTACAAACTATGCAGAATTTCCAGAAGGAAAACATGAAGATGGAAATGACTGAAGAAATGAGTAAGTTCTGCACTGCAGGGAACAGCTAGCTGTGGCACACAGTGCTCTTGGAAGGATAGAACCAGAACCAGACTAGAAATACTGATGCTTGAACTTCTATTTCTACTGTTAACGAGATTGACAGCAAAAATACAGAGCATTTTGGAGCAGGGAGGAAGAGCCTTGGGCTTCTTGGTAGCTCTAGATACTAAATCTAGAATCTGTTCCTTCCCATCTTCATGCAAAACAACCATCATACTTCTAGAAAGCTTTACATGTACAATGGTATGGGATGGTTTTGTCTCCTTTATGTCACAAACTTCTTCTTGGGGGTGGCAAGTTTTTTGTTCCCAGCTGCATCTGTGCACTGTCAACTAAATTCCAAACTTTCCTAGCTCAGTCTCCTTCCTTTCCCAGTCCTTGCCCCTGGGTTTGACTTAAGTGTCATGGACTCAAAGCAGTATTGTTTAGCAAGACCAGCTGTGCTGATCTGTATTTCAGTGATTCAGAAGTTAGCTGAGAACTTACTTGGAGGAGAAAGAGAAAAGGGATTTTTATGGAATTGTAGAAGATGTTTTTATGAAATGTTAATATCTAGTAGTGGGGGAGATAGAGCAACTGTATTTTGGTGAAACTAAACATTTTTATAAAAGCAGTCATGGCTTGTCCTGTTGCTGCACAACTGTGCTCACAGGTTCTGCAAGGCAGAGGTAAGGGAGCCCTGCTGCAGGTGAGAGAAATTCTTTCAGTTGGTATCTTACACAGTGGTATTACTACTACATTCTGGGAAGGTAGAAAGATGATAGTAGCTTATTTTAATAACCTTGTTACATCATCCAGTGTGCATTTTCTTTTTCTCTCTTCCAAGTTAATGATACTCTGGATGATATTTTTGATGCTTCTGATGAAGAGGAAGAAAGCCAAGATATTGTTAACCAAGTGCTTGATGAGATAGGAATTGAAATCTCTGGAAAGGTATGGTTGGTTTTACCCAGTTCACTTGTTTCTTCCGCTTCATTATCTTTTTTTACAGTAGTTTACTGTAGCAGCCTTTATTTTACAATCTTATTCTAGAAGTCTGCTTGTCATGACATGTATTATTTTGACTGAAAAAAACCTTCTGTCTTCTAGATGGCCAAAGCACCTTCAGCTGCCAGAGGCTTGCCTTCTGCATCAACATCAAAAGCTGCTACCATATCAGATGAAGAGATTGAAAGACAGCTTAAAGCTTTGGGAGTTGATTAGCTTGATGTCAACATACAGCCTGCCTTCTAACTACTCAGCTGCAAACAGATGTAAAAAGTGCAATGCAACTGATGTCTCAGAAAACTTTGAAGCTTCAGAAATGACACCTTGAAGGTGGTACTGGGGGAAGGAGAAGGGGAGAATATTTTGAATCAGTTTACAGAGAGAAGTAGACTTGGTGTGTCCACTGCATTAAGTCTTTTTGAGCACTGGACCAACCAGAAATGTAGTTCTAATGACAATTCATTTAGGCCTGATCTGATTCAGTCCTCTGAATTCAAAGTTTTCTTCTATCTCAGTTCCTGATCTGTCTTTAGAATTAGATATTCTGTGGCTGGTGGGGACAGCTCCTAGGACAGCACCTATGTAATGTATATAATTTTTATAAAAGTATCACTATAAAAGAATTCTTAAGAGTGTCACCTTAGCACAAATGAAACTTGACCTTTGCTCTTAGGTGGAAACTGTTTTCTTCTGATGAGAAATAGCTTATGAGGTCTAGCAAATTTAGACAGAATTTTATGTATATCTTTCAAGTTCCTGTAGCAACTTTAACTTAATGAAATAGTATCTGGTAATTCCTTTTACTGAAAGGGAAGGATACAGTCCCTGTGCAGTTAATTGTGCTGGAACAGGATTTAAATTTATTAATGAACTTTGTTGCATGAAAGGCACTGACTAAACTCTATTGTACTGTAACATAGCTGGATTCAACAGAATTGCTGTGCCTTTATGTATATAAAATCATGTATCTTTGTGAAATTTTTCAGACTGAGTCTTTGAAAGGTGAGTAAATTTGTAATTAAGGTGGTTTCAGAAAACACTATAAACACACTTAATGGGGCTCAGTGCTGAAGTTCAGAAATGCACTTGTTCAGAAATGCAACTTGTGCACTTGCAAAAAGGACATTTGTCTGAAACAAGGTTTGTATGTTTTACAGTATTTCTTAATGGAAGATAACTGTGCATAACTGTATTTATGAAGATGCAATTGATCACACTGATATTTTAGTTTTTAGTACAATTTTGGATGATCCCTGATAATTACCTGTCAAAGCACTATAATAAAAGTGTTTTGGTTCTGTGAAGGCTTTTCTATGGCCTCTGAGCTGCATCAGCATGGTTCCAACTTCAAGTGGAAAGCACTGGGCTACTGAAATAAGAAGTGTTGATATTTTAAATAAATGATAAAGTCTGAGAATGCAGTTCCCAGTTGTGACTTCCCAGATAGTGTGAAGTTCCTCAGCCCTTACTCTGCTGAAGATCATTTGCCCCCCCAGCTGTGCTGATTTAATGGGGTTGTTTGTTGAAAAGAAACAATAAAATAATAATGGCTTTAAAAAGATAAAAACAAAATACCTCCAAGAGTTAAATTGGGATAACTGAAGGGGGAGGGGATGAACAAACTTCATCAAGAAAATTTGCTGCTAGAGAAAGTGTAGCAGGAAACCATAACCTCTCTGAATCTGCTGGTGTTGCACCATCTGCTTTTTGGATAGAAGTTAGCAGAAAAGGAAAAACATAGGTGAGCCTTCAATTGGTATTTGGCATAGAAATCCAAGTGTTCTTTCTCTTTGAAGGAAGTAATGGACAAACTTAATCTGTGAGGTAGCAGGTAGGAATGTGTAAGTTTCTATATTGCATATATCTGATATGAGGTGACTTTTCCTTTTTTTTTTTAACAACTTATTTTATAAAAATCTAATAAAAGGCTTTTTATTGCACAATGACTTTGTCCTCTGTAGGGTTAATCTTGCATACCTGTCTCTTAGTGGTCTTTCTCTGGACTTGTTCTGCTCTCACACATTTTTCATTGACCTGAGCTATAAAGCAGCACAGTATTTGTTGTCATTCTCATGGGCCTTTGACTTATACTCAACATTCAGTAAAGACTTGATCAAATTTGCATTCCCTTCCCTCTGTAACTGGGGCCCTAAGTACTGCTCTTAGGCACTGAAGGAGAAACCATAATATTTTATTCAAAAATTAGTTAGGTATAAAGTGTTACTGATTTATTGCATTTTAGTTGAACACCAAGGCTTATGTCCTTTCTGAATTGTGCACTTTATCCTTTTAATGACTGTAAAAATTATGCATAGTTCTGTTATGACTTCTATATTGATGGGGTCCTTGATGAACAGGAATAAAGGCATTGCTTTTAGGTGTCACAAAGACTGATGAACTGGGACTACAGTCAATATTTATCTCATGTTCCTGTCTCCTTTTAAGTCCTACAGCTCTAATATGTATCAAAATCTTTCAGCAGCAGAGAAGTCTTGTAGGTTTGCAGGCTTGCTAATATTAATTTCATTTATAGTTAGTATGTTGAAACTGTCTATAACAAATTTGCATGCTCTGCTTAGAAAGAAAGACCTTTTAAAACACTCTTAGCAGACAAAAAAGCAAGCAACAACAAAACCACTCAATTTTTAAACTACCACATTAAGAACCACCACTTTTTTCTTTTTTTCCAGCTTGATGTTTACTCCTAGTTCCTAGATTAGGCAAGATGGGGAACAGCCTGTCTCCAAGCCAGCCTTTCAACACAGCTCACAATTCTATAGCATCAATCATACATATTGCATCTAAAAGAGAGACAGGAGCTTAGACAGTAATTCATCTTACCTTTGATCATCAGCTTTGCATGGGTAGGAACCTTTTCTAGGTCTGTTGTATCCTTCAGCTGAGGAGGGACAGAATGCTACACAGTACTTTGGAGACAGGTGAACCACAAATTTATACATTGGCATGACATCTTGTTTTGTCCTCTATTCTAATTTTAACACCCTGTCTAAAATTACCATAAAAAAGTAAGAAAAAAACACCAACCAAACTACAGGCATCTCAAAGAAAAAAAAGAGTGCAGACTGTGTTAGCCAGATGACCAACTCAGGTCTTACTTTCATGCTTATAAAGCTTCTTATCAAGGGCTTTCTTTCCCCCAATCAAGAGTGATTGATGGCAATTACCCAGTAAAAAAAACCCAAACCAACAAAACTTCCTCTTAAGCCTAATGGTTGCAGTTGCAATGCATTGAATTGATTGAATCCAGCTTTTTTTCTTTACACAGTTTTGCTCTAATTTGTTTGTATTTCCATGGCAAAAGCTAGATGTGTTTAAATGGCATTTTATTTAAAATAGCATTTTATTTTGCTATGTTTCTGCAATTACCCTTCCCTTGTGAGACTTCTTGTAAAACTATAAATCACAATGTTATGGCAAGTCTGCTCCTGAATTAACTATCAACAGCATGCTAAAATGAATAAGCACATCTGCATGATAGACAATAGAAAAAAGGTCTTACCAAAACAGAACTACAGGCCATTACCTGGAATACCAAAAGTGTAAGAATACTTTATTGGAGGGAGGGGATGAGAAGTATAGGCTTACAACATTTCTAGGAAGCCTTTTATAACTAAGAAAATAAATTAGAATATAAATTATATATATGTAGTTTCAACATACATAACAGTAGAACACATAACAGGAAAGGTACACAAACACATGCCACCACTGCCCCAAGTGCTGATCTACTCAACTATATTTATCTTTCACCCTTTTTGAAAGTTCATGATCTGTAAATACACGTGGTGGACAAAGGCTACAGCTTGGTCTTCCTCTGCTGTAGTGGTCTATGTGAGTAATGAGAACAGCCTGAAGAGAGCATATGTTACAGTATCTCCCCTTTGTGTTATTAAATTGAAGTTTTCTTCTAAATTATGGGGTTATAGCAATGCATTTAATCCATAAAAATACATCTTTTTAAAGTCCAGATGCCTGATTGCCATAGCCAAATAAGCCTATGGTCACTGTAATAGGTATCAGAGATAATTTAACTTACATTAGAGAAAGCACACTTAACATGTATACACAGCTTCTAAGTGGTGTTGAACATTAAACTGTTTTTGTTTTCTATGGGCCTATTATCTAGATATTTTCTAAATCATCAGGTCTGTTTTATGGAAAAATAAAATGTATCTGGCCATTACTACTTGAGTGTACTCAATTTCAGTCCTGGGAAAACAGTTAAAGTACATATATGGTAATGGGCTATTTTAATAACAATGAGCAGGGCTGATGAGGTGGCTGGATAATCTATCCCTGGTGAGTACTAAAGTCATTAATGTGTTTTCTCAGTGCCTATCCTTCTGATAGGTGGAGCTCTGGCACTGTTTTTTCTTTTTCCCTGATTATCTCTCTAGGCTAGAGGATGACAAATAAGAAATTATTTTCAATTAGTGGGGTGTAAGAGTGGGAATGTACAACACAATAAATTTTTTATGTGTATATTTATTTCAGAGTGCAGGGGCTTTTTTTTTTTTTTTTTTAATTTTAACACACTATCTCTGATGTAAATATGTCCACACATGGATTTAATCAGAAAAAGCACAATGTGGAGAAAGCCAAAAGTTAAAAAAAAACCATTATAATTCTCTCCCCCCCACCCCTCTCAAGTCACAGTCTTAATGTAAATTATACACCACTTTTTATAACTAAGCCTATTCAAACCAAATATTAAAGTATATAATAATAAATTAGCAAGGAATATTTTTGATAACAAGCATTTAAAAAATAACTTCTTCTTGGCATCCATTGAAGGCAGTCAAGTGCTATGTGAAGACAGAGCACACAGGAAGTGTTGACACCTCTGCACTTGGGTGTGCTCTGCACGCTTACTGTAAATAATGACAGTACCTAAGGCTTTGTGGCTATTAGATCTACTAGCAGTGCCACAGAATCTCATGGGTATAAACTATCCCAGGCCATAACTAGATATTTAAGGTCACTTATTCACCTGCTCTTCTTTCAATGTCTCATCTCTTGCTGGTGCTCTGTTTGGTGATGCACAGTGTTCACCCTTCCACATGCCTAATGTTTTACAATTTCACAAAAGTCAGAGCATTTGCTAGTTAGTGTGGGGTGGGAGTATAGCACATGCATGGTCATACAGAGGCCAAGTTCTTTTAAAACTATAGCTGCTGATATCAAGCTTAGTAACATTTCTTCACTTACAACACAAAGGTTTTATTCAAGATGCTTAAGGTACCTACATGAGTTCTCCATAATCATTCTGCAAATGCAAGAAAGGCACAGCAATGAGAAAGTGCAAGTACTTCAGCAACTCAGAAAGCATTTCCAGGTGAACAGGTTCCCAGCAGCTAAGTAGAGAACTCCAACTCTTTGAATATATGCAGTAGCATTTAATTTGTTTCTAACCTTTAACAAATCAGGTCTTCCACAACACGCTACATCTGAAGCTGGCTAGTTTGCAAAATAAATTTACTTTTTAAATTTATTTAGTTCACGAATTTTTTTCTTTTTTCTTTCTTTTTTCTTTTTTTTTTTTTTTTTTTTTTTAAATAACATGTAATTTACAATATTTACAAAAAGCAAAACAGAAACAGAATTCCACACCTACACATAGAGAAGCTTTACCGGCATTCGTGATGTTCCTTGATTATAGAGCTAAAGGTGTTCTGATGTAAACTTGTCTTCACTCTTTTTTCCCTTTGTCTTCTGTTGCAAAACCAAACTCTCACAACTTCTTTCTCAAGGTTGAGCCCCTCAGCCATCCTCATAATTTCCTGAGAAGAAGGCTTACTTTGTTCTCCAAAGTGCCTCTCTAGGGCTTCTTTGGCAGCGATGCTGGATAAAAGGATAAAATTTCACCTTTAAAAACTCTTCTGACATGTTTATGCTTTCACCACTGTTTCAGGAGAAAGGTCAAGCAAAAGCACCAAAAGCAGTGACTTGGTTTCCTCTTCTCCTCCACAGAGGAAACTGAAAAATCTTAAATTACACAGTAGTTCTCTGCTGACATGAACAGCATGACATCATGCAGAATTTCAGCATGGTATAATTTAAAGGGAAAACAGGCATAAACTCTGGGGCAGTTTCAGTCATAATAATGAAATATTTATGCTTGTTTTTGGTTTTGTTTTTTTTTTACACGTGAATGGGATCAGAGGAACTGGAACAA
This sequence comes from Ceyx melanurus, assembly GCA_024611195.1. Classification (NCBI taxonomy): domain Eukaryota; kingdom Metazoa; phylum Chordata; class Aves; order Coraciiformes; family Alcedinidae; genus Ceyx; species Ceyx melanurus. Next base: position 22,944 of record JANHGL010010402.1, read on the forward strand.
GCATGACCACACATTCTGTCCTGGTCACAGCAGGGTTTAGCAAATCCACACCTGTGGGGTTATCTGGTTGTATAAAATCATTTGAGTTTACAAAGGGGATGAGCTCCCTCACAATCTGGGATATGTTGTATATTGCACCAAGTTTTTTATATCATTCTATTATACAGAGGGCACTAGAGTATTTCTAGAAATCACAGAGATTTCAGCAATCTGGTTTAGCCATCATCACATTTTCTAAGACTTCTCAATCTATTCTCCACAATCAGCAGTGACCAGAGTTGAGTGGTTCACTCAAAATTCTAAATTGACTTCTATGTTTCATGAATTTTCTCTATGTTTGTATTACGTATTTTTAGAAAACAAAGACTATCTGCAAGTTACTTGTGTGACAACAGGAGGGATCCAAAACTGCTTCAGCAGTAGCTGTAATTTCTTTGGGCACAAGAGGGCACTGCATGCACAAGTCTGGAAATGAGGTGCAGGTATTTCTGTTGCAGAAATCCACGAAATACCTGCTGGAGTTCTAGTTATTTCATTAATTCATCTGTAATATGTTTAATATGCTGTTGGTCTCTCGTTTAGAGATCTGTTTTGCAATATTTAGTAACATTACCAAAACTGTCTGATATCTTGATAGTCTACACACAAAGGAGTACAGAAATATCTATGTTTTGACTTGCAGTTTCTTAGGCTTTCTACTCAAAATAGAAAATACAACAGCTTCCACAAATTCGAATTATTTTTTCTGAGGTTATGACTACACTAATATACAGTGGGACTTTTGTTTTACCTCTAGTTTGCCTTCAAACACCCACTAAGAATTACTAAGGGTAAGGCTGCAGTTCAGATTAAGTCCCAGTTAGTTTGAGGTCCTTAAACTAAGGTCCTATATGCCTTCAAAGGAAAAAAATATTTTTTTTTTACTATATGGGTTTTGGTCCTGAACTTTGCCTCAACTATGTGTGCCCATGACAATGTTCCATATTTGACAGACCTAGTGCAGAAAGTTTAGATGTAAAAGCAGGAATCATAAAAAAATATTGCATATAAGGACCAATTCTCTTAATAGCTGTTAAAAAAAACACAATAAAACCTACAGTGTTACATGTGAAGTCTTCAGTGGGCTCCTCTAACAGGAAGAAAACACCTAGGACAGAGATGTCTTCAGCTCACAGCAGCCATGCAGGCCATACTTCATGAAGTCATTTTGAAACAGTTATTACAGAGCTTCATTAATAGAAAATAACACTTTGTTTTTGAACCCAAGAAAAAAAAAAAGCATCTTAGCCAAAGTGTTTTCTAACATGTAAAGCCCTAAATATTTCTTACCTTATGGTGGTTCTGCGTTTCCTCTTCCTCTCATTCACTCCAACTTTTTCATTGTATAAAGCTGCATTAAAACAAAATCCAGCAGTTACATTCCACAGGGAATGGAAAACAAACACAATCATCTCCAGGAAAAAATCACACCACACACAGCAGAGCTGCTTTCTTTCAGATGGTTGGTCACTTTCATCTCCAGCTATAAATGGTCATAAGCAAAAATGGTGTGCCAACAGTAAAGCTGCAAACAGTGCTGGCTCTGTGCCTGTGTACCTGTGGAACCATATTTCAGCCCCCTCATTTGACATACTTCATTCCCCCAACCCTGCTGGGTACAGTCTAGGGAGCTGGAATCCATTTTCATACCCCTTGCCTGCCTGATCCTCTCTTCAAAAGCACAGTCTTGTCCCCTGACACCTTTTATACCTCTTCCATTCCACTTTCTGATGGACCCTCTTGCTTCCCAGAGGCTGCTGTCTGCTCACATGATCTTACCCTGCAGCTCAAGCCTGTGACACTGCTTAGGTGGTCAGCAGCTGCTATCCCACCACAACCTTCTCACAAGAGATTCCTGCAATGTGCTGGCTGCATTAGGAGAGCCTTTATTTTCTAGTGTTGTTACAGGGAAAGGAAGCTTCCTGCAGTTGGTTAAAAAAAACCTGAAACGTGTGGCAGAAGCAGCTCTTTAACAATATTTCCTACTGTTGAATGCAATGGCAAATCAAAAAATAATAATAATAATAAAAGTAATATTAAGATAATCTTTTTCCTCCTGTGCTAGGTGAGTGATGCATAGTTGTAGTCCTGGCTTTTGCTGTCACCTCCAGGCTTACTGCTTCTCAGCAGCACAGTTCATCCACCTGAAAAGGCTGCTCTTTAAGGCAACCCATTTCCTTTAAATCAACCAAACTGTACTAGGCTTTGCCCAGTGGACCCCACGACTCCTCCTGCAACTGGTAAGTAACATAGCAAAAGAAAAGGAAACTCTATCAGCAAAAAGGTCACATCAAAAGCATCTGTGACATGCTATTCTTCTTCAGGTTTCAAAGACCACTGTCTCAGCTGAACTCAGATCCATTCCCCCACAACCACATCTCACATGCCAGAAGCTGGAAGGAAGAGAGTCCTTTGCTAGTGAAGAATCCTGCTAAATGAGCTGTCCTGCAGATCCTAGTAACAGCTTTGACAGGAGCTCTGCAGGAGTGGAGGTAGCTTGCTGGGATTGGACTGAAACTGCTTCCAGTAGGTCAAGTAATGTTTCTACTCTTTACTCTCCACGTATTTCAATTTTTCCCTCTTTGCTCATCCCCCCCAAAAAATTAAAAAACCAAAAAACAACACAAATACAAGCAAACCTTAGTATTTAAAGCTAGGAACAAAAATTTTAGTCTATGGAAGACACATACTAATCCTTCAACATATATATATATATA
>JANHGL010010402.1:28627-62588 GCA_024611195.1 Ceyx melanurus
TCAACTAGCCCAGGCTGCTCAGAGCCTTGGCCAACCTCACCTGCAATAGCTCCAGGGATGGGGCCTCAACCACCTCCATGGGGAACCTGTTCTACCACCCTCAAGGTAAAGAACTTCTTCCTGAGATCCAGTCTAAATCTACTCTTCTCTAACTTAAACCCATTCCCCCTCATCCTTTCACTAAGAGAACCTTGGAAACAGCCCCTCTCCAGCCTTCCTGGAGCCCCTTCAGATCTGGCAGATGCTCTAAGGTCTCCCCAGAGCCTTCTCTTCTCCAGGCTGAACAACCCCAGCTCCTCGTAGCAGAGGTGTTTCAGCCTCTGTTCATCTTTGTGGCCTCCTCTGGACCTGTTCCATCAGCTCCATATCATTCCTATGTTGAGGGCTCCAGAACTGGATGCAATACTCCAGGTGAGGTCTCAGATGGCTGCCACTTCTACTGCCCCACCACAAAATGGCCACCACTTCTTTTGCCCAACCACAAGATATTTCCATTTGAATACTATTTTACACTTAAACAAAATACTATGGGGAGGAAAATACACAGGTAAGAGCTCAAAGAAATAAAGCAAGCAAAACCAAAAAAAAACCCAAAACAACAACCCACCAAGCAGAACACATTAAAAATTATTGTTCCGTCTTAGAAATAAATTGCTTGAGGACAAAGCAAAGCTGTTTCATGCTGCCTTTTGTTCACCAATATCAGACTCAACAAAGAGACTGTGCTACAAGTGAAGGCTGTTTTCTCTTCCCTAGTTATTGTACATAATGCTAAAGAGTATCTGACCTGGAGGAGGAAGAAAAAAAACAATTGGAGAAATTTTAACACTTATTTTACATTTCAGTGTATTTGGCGCAGCCAATACATTTCACATTCTCAGGACATCTTTCAGTATTTTCTAAAGTACAGAAAACTGTGTAGCAGAGCTCAGAACTTCATTAACCTTCCATTGCTTCATGCATTACATGTCTCCAGTGCCTCACATGCTCTCAGCAGTGTTGGAGGTTGTAAACCCAAGGGAATATTTTATACAAGTCAGAAAGGAAAACAAAAAAAAATAAACTCAATTATAAAAAAATAAGCTAACTAAATAAATAAACTAAAACAATGACAACAATGACACATTTTCTCAAAGACCAAAGGACATCACTAAAAAAAGAGGAGGACTTGCTTTGCAAGGTGCTGACACCATTTACCACGTTGGGGTGAGGCATGCTGCATGTCTGCAAGATGCGACTCTGAGAAAGACTTGCTGACAGCATCTCTGGAGTTGCAGGCTTGATGCCTAAAAAAAAAATAAAGGAAGGAGGAAAATGAAGATGGATTATTATTTTTTTTTAATGAAACAAAGTTAACATCTGGACAATACTTTTTTTGTTTAATACTTAATTTTTCCCGAGGATCTGAGTAATGCCAGGAATGTTTGCAACACTCATAGATTCACAATGAAATAGGAGCATTTGCAGGCTGTGAAGGGAGTCTATTCTGTTCCTAAAGTGTTCCTTATTACCTTCATTCTTAAGTGAAATAAAATAATGAGTTTGATTTTAGATTATCTCTGACTTATTATTATTTCCTGAGAGTTGTGTTAATTTGATTCATGGCATCTCATTGCTACTGAATTTATACAGACTAACTGTTCCTTTTTCTTACTCAGCCTCGGATTTGGACAACTCAGAACACTAGCCATGAATTAATGAATGTAAAAAATCCATAATCACCTATATGATTTGCCTGTTAAATTCAGCTACCCTTCCATTACACAACTGTTTTGTTTTATAGTTCCAGCCAGTGCTCCATCACCCTAGGAACTTGTAATACACAGGTACATCACTCCTGGTCCCTCAAAACATGATTACCAGGAGAGATGGACATAGTGAGCAAAGGGAGTATCACTGTCCCAGTATTGTAGAAAGAAATAAGATACAGTTATTTCCCAAGAGATGCAGATGTTTGGGGAAACTCTGGGCACCAAGCCCTAATTTCCTAAGCCCCTTTCTTAACCTTAACCCTAGTCCTGTCTTCTTTAAGCAAGTGTCTTGAATTGGTCCCTCTAAAGGAAAGCTAACCAAAATCAACATGCTAACAGGTCACCCAGTTTAGGGTATGTTTCTTACCTGCCATCACCCCGTAAGTAGATGGTTGATTTCCATAGTGACAGGAAGGCACAGAGTAATGAAGGCCTGCTGAAGAGTTTCCCAAAGTCATCATGGCAAAGTGGATATGGAAGCATACAGGAGTTTGGATCAAAGATAAAACAGATGGGACTGGTAAGAAAATGTGTGAGGACTCAAGACACAGCATTTAAGTTCAGAGGCAGACAGTACCATTGTGTGTAGTTTTTGTGCACATTCAGCAAGCATTTAGCTCTGGGCTACAACCATCAGGTTAACACTGCTACAAGGTCAGACACTTGGCCATGTCACACCAGATGAGACTTCCAGTTTAAATAGCAAGATACCCTCTGAGCCAAGACCAAAAGCTGTCATGTTGTGGTCTTGATACATTATTTTTTAGTATAACCTATGGGTGTAACCTAGTTTACCTATACTGCAGAGCAAGGGAGCATTGAACTCTCCAGGAGAATAGTTGATTCCTCTCCCCACTCAACTTCCACACACTTATTTCTTTTAATCTTAAATAAAAACTAGTCCTGTGTTCCAACAAAATTGATTTGTTTCACTGCTGTGCAAACCCCACAGTGAACACAGGCATCAAAGAAGACAGTATTTTAAGTGTGCCTAAGACCTGGGTTTCCAAAAGCAACAATATGGGACATTTCATTTGAGGCATCCAGAAGTTATATTTTTTAAGTGCCAAGCTACACTTCAGAGTGATTTGGAGGGAGGTGTCATGGTAGACTGTAGACTTTTCCCAAATGTTAGGCCTAAATCTGCACTTTTCATGATCAGCATGAAAAAAAACCCACACAATTCATTTATTTCTAGTGTTTTTACAGGGATGTTTAAAATCTGTGCTCAGTATTCATCAGTGTCTGAAGTATAAAAAATTGCAAAATCTATGCAAAAAGAGAGATATGTCTGTTTCTCAAGCATAACTAGGTACAGAAATGCATATAATGTCCCCTCTAACAACTTCATAAAGTATAATACAAAAAATTCATGCTCATGAGCATTCAGATATGTAAAACTGAACTTTGGAGCACATATTCCAGTTGTTCAAAATAATGGAATAAATTAGGGATTAGAATACCTTTTTTTTTTTTAATCTGTAAAATGTCCCGTTTAGATACACTTATGCATATATAAATTCTACTGAAACAGGCATGCTTATAAATGCACCCCAAACAAAGATTACATAAATAATAATAATGCATTTAGAGCAATACAACTTTTCTGTTAAGGTAAGATATAAGTGCTTACTGGTGGTTTGGGTTTTTTTCCTACTATTTCAAAATCCATGAGCTATAAATTTTATGCATAAAATTAGCACTTCCAGCTTGTTAATAAGGATTTAAAATTAAATAGTGAGGATTATGCTACTTATATTAAATAATATCAATAAAACATTGATGATACTATAGAACATCGCTGTATGACATACTATAGAATCTGAATATTCTTTATTTTGTGATGCAGAATTGTTACATGAATAAAAAAAAAAACAAACAAAACATTTAGTGATTCCAATTTCTTTCAAGTCTACTTTGTGCACAAACTCTTCTTAAATGCTTTAATGAGAATGGCATTGTTTATTACAATTTCTGAATCTCTGTATGAAATTTGTAAATCTTTACTCATTACAGTTAGCACTCTCTGTCACTGCTTCCATTCTCACAGGGGAATCTGCAAGATATGATCCTGAAAACAAAATTCAGACTGACTAAAGTGGTATTTGTCCTTGGGTGGTAACTACAAAATATCAAAACCCAAATCTGAAACAAATGAGCAAATGCTTCTGACTGGCTGTCACCATAACCTTTTTATTATGAATCAGATTAATCTAGAAAACATTATTATGATACAGATACATAAATTTGATCTCATATTAAATTCTCCTATTCCATACTACTACTGCTAACCAAAAACTTTATTAGGATATTTTGAGCCTCCTACTTAATGTAGAATATCATGTAATCTAGCATCAATGCTCAGTTTTCATTACTTACATGTTTTTTATTCTTATTAAAATGCTTTATTACCAATAAATTTCAGGAGAAGGCTAGTTTCTTGTTAAAACTCCAAAATAAATTCTTAATGCAATTTCAAATAAATCAAAATAACTTATTTACTGTTCCTGAAAGCTTTCCATCAATAGTTCCTCTATTTCACAATCCTACATCTGCAGCTTTAATGCTGAAAGAAAAGTCTTCTTCTTTGTCTCTTTCTCACATAGTTCAATGGTTACATAGTCCTAGTATTTAAATGCAATTAACTCCATTATATACACAAACACACAAAATTCAGAAATATTGGTGAGACTTCTGCCACCAGTTTTGAGAATCCTTGTTAAGCCTGTTCTAAGTTAATGCAATGGTAGCATACTTGAGCTTAATCTTGTAACAAACTTAGAGAAACTACAAATTTAAGTAAAATACAAACATTTGGGTTTTTCTGATTTATTCATCAAACAGCGTTTTGTGAAAATGCTTGTAGTTTAATATAGCCCCAAAACATAGAACACTGATACTAAACACTTTCAATATTGCAGAACTCGATGAACTTGTATCATCCAAAAGCATTACAAATGAAAATTACTGACAGCAAGATTATTTTTAAAAAGTACCTGTAGACACAACATTGGTGGCATGGTTAGAAACCGGCAGGCACTCTGCAGCGCTGGGATGCATTATCAGAGGCAGAGAGGGAGAAGACTCAGAATTCAAGGGTACAAAGGTGTCAGAGGAAGCAAATGCTTGGCAAGTCATACCCTCTAACAGCCAGAGAGCTACTTGCCCCTGTTTTCTAACAGAGCAGATCCTATGCAATTAACAGCAGCTCAAACTCTGTTCCAGGCTTTTTACCTGCATATACATGTACAGGAGGGCTCCAGAGCACAGGGAGGTCGTGTGCAGGTATTTATACCACTAGGAAATCCCTTTATCCATTTTAATGTTCTTTTCCCAGCAATATTGCTATACTGCCATAAAGCCTCCCTCCTTCCCACACAAACACAATATGCATCCAATTAATGGAGGGGGAGGGGGACACAACACAGATACGAAGAGGGAAACCAGAGACATGATTTGACAGATATTTTCAATTAGTTCTTTTGTGAAGGACAATGGTGAGGGAAAAAAAAAAATAGTATCGTCTCCAAAGTCAGTAGAAATGAGACAGGTACGTTTAATACTAAGTAGATTTCCACAGTTAACACCTGCCACCAAAATTTGATGCAGCCAATTGTCTGGAAGGCAACTTGGCTAAGAGCTCTATCAAAAGTCTGCAGAAGTCAAGAACCTATAGCAAAAAAATATAAATTATCCTAATTCCCAACAGTTCCACAACGATCATTTATTTGCCTTAACATATACTGATATAAATAGGAGATGTGTAATATGGAACAACTGTATCCAGGAGGAAGTTTCTGAGCAGATAGCTTTAAATAAGCATGACATATTAAATGTTTATCTAAAATAAACTCTTTCAAGAGTAGTGTCACATAAAACACATTGACTGTTTCTGTTATTAATTTATACTACTGCAGCATACTACAGTACCATCCAGAAGCTGCTGGCCTTTATTGAACTACACACTGAGTAAAAAATCTCAGATTTGAGATCTTTCTCAAAAAAGTTATTAAGTGATTTGTTGACAAGAGATTGGATTTGCTTTGGACCAGTAAAGAATGTACAGGTTACCCTAAAAATGATGAAAATTACTAAAGCACACCACAGTTGCATATTCTAGATATATGTCACAAATCTTAAAGGAAAAAAATAGCGATGATCTATTTAATTTATTTTTAGTTTTTAGGAGGTGAAATGTATTGATGTAGAGGGTGGTTTTTTTGTGTTCTGTTTTTGTGGGGGCTTGGGGGTAACCTTTTTTGGTGTTTTGTGATCAAAGATGTTTGGGTTGGATCTTTTATTTATTTTACATAACAATGACCATACTTTGGTATTTCAAACTGGTTCAAATGTCTGAATTACTATTTTGACAGCATAGTCATCAGATATGTGATATGGGAGCAATCATATATGTTATTGTGTCATTTTTAATGGGTTATTGCAGAAAGCCATTCTATAGCATTTTTGACATCACCTTTAAATGTGTTTTGTGGACATCTACATCTGAGGTTGTTGAGAAATTTCCCAGTACTACATATGGTAAATTGCACATGAGTTTTATCAGTGGTAAGGCTCTTATGCTCATAACTGCTATTCATATATGCACTTCCATTTTGCAAGATATAAAAACCTTTAAAATAATCCGTGCAATGATAAAATCTGTCTTCAAATGCCACCTATATTACTTTGGGCTTGATATACATATTATAACACATTCATACTCATATATATTACAATCTGTGGAGTCATAAGCACACTGACTAATGAATGAGAACCGAGTCTTAAACTCTAGTATTTTAGATATATTGAGAACCCACACAATTCTCAGATTAGAGCATAGCACTAAACTTCACAGCACTGAAGGAAACTAGGATGGAAATCACCTATTAGGTGTTATAGTGCCTTATAACACCTTACAGACAGTTCTCAAATGGTATATACTTCTTATGACACAACAAAAACTTTGCTAGCTGCAATGGCAGATGTGTAGCACACTTGGCCAGAGTGCTAGACATGATAGAATCTGCACAAACTGACCTTTCTCCCTCAGCAAGGAGCATGATACATCCACCTAGTGCTTCAGTCCTACAGGGGCCTTGAAGCTCTGGGAGAAAAGAAACACTTATCATAAATTTATGTTGGTGTCTATGACAATTTTTTTCTTTTCTCACATCCCAGTAGATATAATTTCTATTGCAAACTCATATATTTGAATTTGTCAAAGACATTGTAGCCTATTCCCAAAAGCAAGATGGAGCTCAGTTCCAGATTTTCATTTCTCCCTGAGGAAGATAATTTCTTCAGACTTACCTGATGTTACCCAGGTGCTCAAGCTTTCTAGACCTATACAGATCATGAGAGGAAGCTGTAGAAGGTTCATAAAGGGCACTCAGCTGCAGCAGCTGGGAGCAAGAAAGACAGGCAGGCAGCAGTCATAAAGCACTGTGGCAAAAAGCTGTTCTGAGATGCCACCTCATATGAGTTTTTCATACCACTGCTATTTAGTGTTGTATTTCATACTGCTGAATAACCTGGATTTTCATTTGTATGTGTTTGTGCCACTTTGCCTATTCTTAGATACAGGCAACCACTTCACTGTTTTTCATTTGATTGATTTTTTCAGTTGCATTTAATTTAAAATAAATTTATTTGGCTGCATTTTTGAGGACCCTGAATAGTTAGAAACTGTTACGAATACCAGGTATCTGACAAATGTCACAATCATCCGATAGAATAATGGAGCTAATTGATAAAGAGAATACCACTGCTTCTAATGCTCTGTCACAAACCTGATCAGAAACAAATTACCAGGATATGCCAGTTTAGCTAGTCTTAGAGCAGAAATACTGCCCCCCCACCCCTTACTTCATTATATGACATATATCTGTCATAACTCCAAACTGCAGAGTTTGGCCAGATCTTAAAAAGAAACACAGGAGTGTACTAATGATGTACTAAAAAATCCTAATCACTGTCTGAATCTCAACATTCAGCAGCCCAAGCTTGGACAAAAAATGCATGTATCATTTTCTGGTGACAGAGTACCTTATAAATGAGAAAGGCTTCATTGGACATACTCAAGTGGACCAAGAAATATACATGGAAGTTATCACCCAGACAGTCCTTGCTTCCTTTATCTCTGAATTGTATTCTAATAGCTAAAAAAAAAAGAATAACAGTTCAGCTGAAGGTTTCTGCCAGCAATTTCAGATCTGCTGTCACCAAATGAGATTATCCTTTCTCTACACTTAAAAGTGCTCTCAAAAATTCAGTGAGGGTTTTCTGCCCTGACATAGACCCCATTTTCCATGTGGATGGTAATGTGATGTTGGTACATGCCACAGTAAAGTTCATCTGCCCTCTTTTGAATACTCAATTGAAACTGGTGTTTCAAGTAGCTATTACTTCCATTATAGGAAGGACTAGGGAAAATCAGTATTTTTTTTACACTGTCCATTGTAAGATATTGCTGAGCTCACTTTAATGTCTTCCCTTAAGTTATCTCTAATTTTTGCTTCATTTCAGAGACTCTGTTCCTTCTAAAAGTGTTCTGATTGAATTCCAAAATACTGAAAAGACCCTTCAAAAAACCTTTGAGCTTTTGTTTAGACAGGACTAAGCTGTTTTTGTGGCAGAAAGATCCTTTCACGTGGTTTTCTCAGCTCACATGTGGCCTCTGATGGTAGTCTCTCAGGACTGACAGAGAGACAGTCAGGGAAAGCACCATCATTTTTCTCACTGTTTCCAAGAGATGATCCCACGCTGACTGGCAACATGGATTTTCATCCCTACCTTTGCCAAGCACTACATAATTGCAAAGGAATCCAGCAGCTGCTATGCTAGTCTTGGCAGCATCATTCATTCACTTTCCTGGGTCTCCAAGACCTTCTTCTAGATAAATTGCAATTATAAGGCTTGTTCAAATAAAGGGCTTGTAGACATTGAAGCCTCTACAAGAATAATAACTACTGGAGGCTGAAACATTTCCCACTGAAATAATCACCCATCTGTATGTTTCCACGCTGGAGATGTATAAATGCACACCCATGTATCCCTCTCTCCCAGTAATTCATCTCAGGGAACCTCTGATTCCTTTTGGTGTAAACTTCACTTTTGCCTGTACTAGACATGTGGTGGGAGATCTTCAGCTCTTTCTGATACTGCTACAATTTGCATCCTGTCACTCCTGCACATTTTTGTACAAGGTACTTGTGTGTAAACATAACTTGGTCACATGTATAATTTTTATGCAGAACCTCTAACTCCCCAGGTCTTAATTCCACAATTTCACATTGTTAATTTTTACTGAGTTGGGTAAAATAAAAATAAAATAAATAGAAAGGAAACAGAAAACGTCTTCTGACTTGCTTCTATTTTGCCATTAACAGCCTGTTGCTGATACATGCTATGATGGTGGATTGAGTATGCTCAGCTGCATTCCAGATTTCCAAAGAGTCTCAGCTCTACTGGGCCTTTCAGTTATATCATTCCTCTTTGTAGGGTATTTTCTTAATTCATTGTGCTGCTGGCACACTGTGCTGCTCAGCAGTCATGCAAAACTGAGGAGTCTGTTGTAACTGTTCTGCACGAAGCATCCCAGTGATGTCTGCTCAGTGCTGCATAACAAGAGCATCTGCAAAACATAGTGGAGGCCATTTCACATGCACACAGACTTTAAAAGATCTCTCCTTATTGGAACAGCAAGTGCACAGTTCCTCCTCTCCCCATATCTATGTCATAGCACACTTTGGTCTTAGCTCTCAGGCAGAAATTAACACAGAAATTAACAGAAGAAAAAAAGCACTAGTGATATAATTGCAGATGCCTTGTCCTTTTTGCAACATTTAAATATTTTCAGTAGTTCACAACTGCTCTAAAGATCTGCATGTTTACACAATTCTTGCCCCTATTTTTACTATCCGGAAAGATCTTTAACTGAAATTACTACGCTCATATCATTGAAATACTAAAAAGACAGAGGGATAGAATAGATTTATGGTTTACTTACCACACCGTAAAGGAAAAAGACATCTCTAAGTACATTAAACTGTACACAGAAAAAAAAATAAATTCAATCTTTTTTCTTAGGTAAGACATAAATTGACTGTCAGTGCATGCCATGGACAGTTTCATCCACAAATGATGGGAAGGGAGGGTAGATTAAACATTTTCAAGGAAAACACTTTCCCAGGGATCATCACAATAGAATTCACTCCTAAAAACGTATAGAAGGCTTATCCGATCTTGTTGCCAAAGTCTGCCTCCCTGGAGTCTGAGTAAAAAAACATGTAATTGCATTAGAGCAAACAATAGCCTTAAAGCCTGATTTAGACCAAGTGGGACTACTCCATAAAGACCAAAAAGAATGTAAGATTGTTTCTCTGAACCACCTGTCCTTAATGTTAGATCATCTCTGCAGAAAAGAGCCCCTGAACACACGGCACAGACATATCTGTTATCTGCAGGGAAAGGTGGTGTTCCCACGGGTCTCAAAGAACACCCTGAGTGAGCCTTGTCATGCTCCCAGCAATGCAGGGAGCATCATAAAATATGTTTAAAGTTATAGATAAGATCCACAAACCTAAATAGCACAGATATACAAGTTACTCTTTTGCTTTGGGCTCCCAGTCAGACTGGTGCTTTTCTAAATGTTACACATGACACATACACTGCTACTGGTCCAAGCTCATTCCAGCATAACCCCAGTAAAAAGCAGTGCAAGTCTGGACTGCAAATAGTTATGACTGGGCCCAGACTGTGGACTATACCAGAAATAAACTTAGAGAAATATGTGGAAAAAAAAAATAATTATAGTTAACATCTTTGGAGCATTTACATAATATTGCTAAAAATATCAATTTCACAATTGTGAAAGGCCAGGTTTAAAATGCAGATGTGTTATGATTTGCTCTCAGTTAATTCAGGACCACATAACATCCTTTTCAATGGCAAAAATCTATTTTTGAACATAATTTTTCATTTGGAAAATGGGAACTTTTTCACACAAAGGTTTTCATATACCTGATTATTATTTCAAATCCACAGAATGCTAACCACTTAACTTTTCAGTAAGCAGTCTTGTTCCTGTCCACAGGATTTCTTTTGATTTTCCTTATGCCATTTGAGAAAGGGTGTTTGTAGCATTAGGAAGCATTTGTCATTCAGTCGTGGAGCTTTGTTACCACAGCCAGGCCATTAATTCTTTCCTAGTTTTTCCTTTAATATTACAGTACAAACATTGCAGTTACAAAGCTTCTGTAAATATTAATGTACACTGAGTACAGCATAAATGCTGCTGTGAATCTTGCAAATTTAACACTGGCTTGCAGCTACAAAATCCTTCATTATCTATCTGTATCTAAGATACCTTGTCAATTACAAATCAAAATTCTTCTGTCAGAAGTTATATTTCTTGATATTTTCAGATTCAACAATCTAGCTGCAAAAAACTGCTTTTAAGAGATCAGTTTATTCACCTATACCATATAGCATAAGTTTACTAAAAAATAGAAGCTTTGCTATTAAGCCATTAACTATTAAAGATAACAAGAGAAAAAAAATCCACAAAAACACCAAACCAAACCAAACAAACAAACAAAAAAAACCCACAAAATCTAACTGGTAATTACAGAAGGTACACCTTCTGTATTTTTGTGAGATGAATTTCACATTGTGGGTTTATGCTCATGGAAAATGTACTAAATAACGAGGATTCTCTCTTTTTTTCTTTTTTTTTTTTTCCTTCCTTCTTCTCCCTCTGACATAAAAATCATCCTGTGATGTGCTCATCTGCTTCCCTCCTCTGCTCTGTGCCTCCTGTCCCTACTCCCCAGTCTTCCCTCATTATGTCTTGTGGGAAAAGAGGCATGGGTTGATATGTCCCCAAACATATTTGGATATCAGATGAGCAGAACCAATGACCAATTTTCAACCATAAAATTGATCCACAACTAAAAGCAAAATCTTAAGTTTCAGTAATTGGTACAAAACAAATGAGACCAATATGTTTAAATGGAAAGTTTCAACATTGAGGAAAAATTATTCAGAATTTCAGAAGCTCTATCAAAGGCCTTGCCTGATGCTCTGGGCATCTTTGAAGAGCTTTCATAAGTTAAACCAAATATTTTCTTATTTTTTTTATCTGACATATTATATATAAAATAAAAAAATATCTTCAGTACTACTACTGTTGTTTAAGGCAGATTGTTCAGATAGGTTATATAAATTGTGGGAAGAAAGCTGTCCAGACAAGCTGCAATTTTAGACATCCACTCTTTTGGGATTAATCAAAATTTGTGTTAACTTGTAGGATTACAAAATTACTTAAGAATTACAGTAGTAAAGGCACAAGATCAAATATAAAAAGGCACAAGATCAAATATGAAATATGTGGATATTTCTAAATTTAATGTGAATCTTCTGAGATCACAGCCTTTTATTTTTTTAAGCATCTCTAATACTTCAGATCACAGTATATAAAGACACATTGACCTCTTTCTTACCAAGATAACTGTAACATTCATAACTCATCCTGAAAAATTACCTATATTTATCTAGGTTCAATCTAATTAAAATGTCAGCAACAACCACATTAAAAAAAAAAAAAAGACAACCCTAAAACCAGACTCTGAAATACATTCAAAATATTAGGGTTGGTCTTTGATATCCTCACTGAGAGTACATTAAGCAGTAAACAGTTTCCAAATTATTCAACAAAACTACTCAGCAGTACAAGTCCAGCTGACAAGATGTGGGCTAAATGGAACTTTCTAATTTGTTAAAATGTTTAGTTATGAGAACTCTATTTCTGTATTCATGGATCTCAGTGATAAAATAATGCTGCTTTCTTTCATTATCTGTGTAAAATAAAGGTCATCGTCTGGCTACAAAAATTAAGACCTAAAAGACACCTCCCAGAATGAGTTCCCAGAAAATCCTAGTCATCTATATTCATACCTGAACTTTGTCTGCACACACTGCATTGATGAATATTAGTGTATTAGACAGACAAACATCATCAGCTCAACACGGTCACTAGTTTTGGGTTTCATTTCCAAACAAAACATCTCGCAAGCAAAGTGATTTCATTAGCATATTCAAACCACTGACTGGCTCAGTCTGAAGGTCATTTAAAATTCTTTGAAATCCAAGACAAAATTTTCATTCTTAAATCTCTGGTAACATTTAAAATGCATTATTCTTTAGGAAAGCATTTTATAATTCTTACTAAAAATTTAATCCACAGAACTCAATCATTACCAAGCAGTGTTAAACCTGAGAAGAACACCTTCTCAGTAAAAGAATAATCACAGTAGTATAGCACCATTTCACCCTTCAATATCTCCTTTCTTCTAAAGACCTAATTGTTGTCCTCAGAAGTATTGCTTCCCTTTTGTGGATAAGGAAACTGATGTGTTAAGAGGTTCACTTGAGAGAATATAAAGTCAATAGCCAGCTTAGGGATAGAAGCCAGATCTCTCAATGACATTTTGATTGCTACTTCACTTATAAAACAATATACTTTTAAATTTATTCCTATGCCATGGCAGAAAGCCTGAAATGTCTCACCAGGTGGACATCAGGACTCCAAAATTTCACTTGCACTTCCCAGTGTGAGACCAAGGACAAAGATCTGTAATGCCCACTCTCCAAATTCAGAAACCAAGATGTGAGCCCTTTCATTCTCAATACAAGATGACAGCTGAGAGATCATCCCTCTAATTTTAAATATAAGCAAGAATGTGGGTTCAGAAGAGGGGCTTTCTAGAGTTTTCTAAAAGATGAGAATTAAAATTATCTCTTTCTTATACACACCCCTCTTCAAATATTTCTCTGGTAAAGTCAGAAAGTGAGAACCTTCCCAAAGAGAGAGACAAACTCAAACAACAACAATGGAGTGGTTGCAATAAACAATTTGCATGGGACTACAGGAATTCCTTATTGCTTGAAAGCATTATGACCTGTTCCTTTCTCCCCAAAGAAAAGATTTTAATGTTTCTTGTTGAAACTGTGTTGACAGACTGTTCACAACATCACTGCTCCTCTAACTAGGGCCTCAGTCTCCTTTAAAGCACCCTATCACAGAAACCATGCTGGGAAGCAGGCACGATGGGGCTTTCAAATTCCCTTTTAAATCACAGCACTGCATTTTAATCTGACAGCATAAACATTCAACACACGGAAAGAAGCTTCTCACCACACCAGCAGGTGTTCTGGTCTGAAAGAACAGATATTTAAATAAAATACCATGCCATTTACCAGGTGTTAAAACAAGCAGAACCCAAACATGCATGTGAGAGGACAAACAGAAGAGGGAGCCCCTCTGTTTCTTTACAAGGAATCACCTCTGTCAAATGAAATAATAAGTTTAGCTCAACAGCATTTAGACCATTGAAATCCCCTCTTTCTTCCCATGTGAGGAAGCCCTACTGTGAGAGCAGCAGTAGGCTGTGGGTTGGGAGTGTGACTCTCAGCAAGGATCAATTAGAGATGACCTCCTCTGCTTTGTACCATACCTTCAACTGTCATCAGTGTGGTTCCCTTCCTCCTGCTCCAGCACCACCAGGAAGGAGGCAACAGCCAGTCACCACCTCACCTGGGGGGCCATCAGCATGACACAGACACCCAGAAACTCCTCTAGTTCACATGCAAGATGCAGCAGCCAGATAACTTCCTAGTAATTCTCTTTTGGAAAGGGATTATATTCCCCTCCAGAGCAGTCAAATGCTCCTCAGAGTGTTATTCCTCATTGCCTGCAGAAACCCTGAATGGAAGCTAAAGGAGTCTCCCTTTTCCTTCACCTTCCAGGCCAAAACCCTCTTGGGACTATTCATAGACTACATGATATCTCAGGAACTGGCTTTCTAAGGAAGTTCCCATGAGGACATTCTTGCAAAAGATGCACAGAGAGAACTCACACAGTATAGAACACAATACTCATAACCTAGAGACTTAAAACATTCTTTTTCTCCGTGCACTTCTATGAGGGGAAGAAAATTTCCACAGCAGAAGTTCACTACCCATCTTTGAAGCCTTCCTCATGATGAGGTAGGAAAGGAGCAGATGAACAAGCTGACTACTATTCTCTATATCTTTTACACCATTTACCTCAACACTGAAGAGGATGAGGGGAATTAAGGAAGTTATTACAAAGAAGAGATAAGAGAACCCTTAGAGTAAATTAACACCAAGAAACATGAAGAGCATTCTTTATAAGTCACTGTCAAATTTCTTTTACAATAATAATATCCATGTGTGATGCTGAAAAACACGTCAGTAATACAGATAATTCTGTTCAGACTACATACTCCAAAATAGGCTCTACAGAAGGAAATACTAACCTTTCCTACACACACAAATATTGTGCATTCTACCTGGACAAATAGTATGAATATACAGAAATAAAAGAAACTCATCCACATAACAGCATAAGAAGAACACAAACATTCACCCTTCTGGTTCAGAACAGTTGGAATAAGTATTTTCAGAAGCAAAGGGGAAGAAAGCACAGGGAAACTTTTCAAACAGTGTCTTTGAGATCAGCATAGTCTTGAGGTCTACACTGAAAATTTGCTATATCCCCTCCACTGCTCCATGAAATATCTCTGTTAGTTGTGGGCTTCAACAGTTGAAGCAAAGAAAAAAAATTAAATTAAAAAAAAAAATAATGAAATGGCCACTTTTACAAATCTTTCTGTAACATAATACACTGTAAACCACAAGAAAAACCCTCCAGCTAAGCATCTATGTGAACCATGTTACCCTTCAAAATGTAATCTACTTGAGTGCATCTCCCCAACACCCTTTGGTTGACCAAACAGGTGAGGAAATTGTTCTTTTTTCTGTCACCTTGTTATTTCTCTTTGTTATTTCTTCCTCTTTCCAGACCCTGCTTCCCTCCTAACTTGGCACTGCTACAATTCCTTTTTCTACACTCCCTTCAACCTTTGTGTTGACTCAATCACATGGTGCAAAATCACTTGCATTAGTGGACACCTTTTTGTTCAGTAAAATGTTAAAAATATAATATAATAAAAAGAGAGCTGGCATGTCTGGAAAAAATCAGTTTTAGCTCAAGTGTTTGGAGATTAAGTACAATCTGGAAGTTAATTTGGGAGGAATATTCCTGTTTCTCCAACAGAAATAAGTAACAAAAAGCCCAACACGTACCCTGTCCCAAAAATATAGTGATGATTAAGACCATACCTTATTCTCTGCCAGTTGTCATTTATATGAAGGAGATCATAGTAACACTAGCATGTTCCAATTACTTTTATTTAGTACTAGTTTTATAAACAAGAAATTGATTTATTCTATAACATCCCTTTGGATAGTCCCTGACTAAATAGCTACCTTTCCCACAGGAGAGAGGCTTAATTAGATCCGAGTAAACATATACTTTTGATTCCTGTTGGAGTAGTTCAAAAAAAGCTGGTGAAATATCTAAATACTCCTTGCAAGAAAGCATCTTACCCATTTGCACTGCATACCTGACACAGAGCAAAAGGAATATAAATTCAGATGTCTCATCTCTGTTCTGGTGCACTAAGAGTGTTACAGCTTTTCCAAATGCCTGAGAAAAAAAACACATTTGATTTTTTTTTTTAACATCCTCACACTGATGTGATTCAGAGCTATTGTTATTTATTCTGCAGAGCAATCTGAATGACAAATTAAGTCCTTAGGATTTAATTCTACCACTCTCAGTGACTGTACTAGCCTGAAACAAAATATTTTAGAGTTCACAAAAGCTTTAACAGAGAAAGCTAAGAAATATGGCATTAGAAAGAAAAAACACATGTTGTTAGAAATGCCTACAATAACCTATTGTCTCCACATAGCAAACATGGTACCTGAGAGGAAGATTTCCACAAAGCCATCTCTTAATCTTT
Source organism: Ceyx melanurus (assembly GCA_024611195.1). Taxonomy (NCBI): domain Eukaryota; kingdom Metazoa; phylum Chordata; class Aves; order Coraciiformes; family Alcedinidae; genus Ceyx; species Ceyx melanurus. The sequence continues at coordinate 45,270 of JANHGL010010402.1, forward strand.
TTCTTAATCCAACACTCAGACTCATCTTCATGTTTGCAAAACATAACCACTTGTTCTTTTTTCCCCAAACTGTTGAAAGTCTGTCCATATCATCCACGGAATATTCTTCTAGATGAATAGCCTGATGTATTCTCAATAGCAAGCTATTTTTCAAGAGGCAACAAACTTTATATAGAGAATAAATAAATTTATAAAATGAATACTTCATATATAAAGAGAGAACTAATTGATATTACTAAGTGCATCCACCTGTCAGAGGATTTTATTAATAGCTTAGCTTTAAATAATCATTTTTAGGTAAAGATTGCTATTTTAATTTTCACTATTTGATGCTCAAGAATGGTATTTTGTATCAGATTAGGAGATCACTGTTTCAAATGTATCACCTTTGTAGTAAAATATACTAGATTAATATTAGAAAGGAGATATACACTGACACAAAACCATTTGCTATAAAAGAGGTAGGCAGGGCACTTTTTTACTGTGAATTTGGACTTAATTAAGCACATAAATAATTCAATAATATTTTTTAATATTCTTACATTGAACTACATGTTAAAATTGAGGCTACTATTCCAGGAGCAGTTCTGGCAGCATGCTGGCTCTTACTGTGGGCCTGACAACTTTATTTTCTGAAAGATCAGCATTTTTCCATGATCATTCTGGTTTTGGGCATTTTTACCATTCTCACATAGATCCAAAATAGATTTGTAATAGTGTTTGAAAAAATTATTGTCACTACTGTTTTCAGACTAAATATTTTTGAAAATTTCCATTTTAAAAGTTTGCCATCCTATAGCAAGTAGCTTTGTGGATTTTAGAGCTTCCATTCCAAACTTCATACATGGCCAAAGAACATCCTCCATACAGGTCACTTCTGGAAAGTTAATAATGAAATCTGTATAAAAATAAAGAGTTACCCTCCCTTTCCTTAATTGGAAGAAAATGAATTATGTGAAAGCTGGACTATGGTTCTGTTCAAGCAGATCAGCTGCCAACCTGAATTTCTACAGACAGGAAAATGTTTACTAAAGGTCAAAGTTTTTAAAGAGCATCACACCCATTTTAGATTGTTTCTATTGAGAAAATCTAAATGCAACACCCTTATTTTAAATTAAATTTGTAAAGTTAAAAGTGATGCAAAAGTATGTGCACATATGTGGCTTTAAGAAAACACTTCTATTTAGGGTAAACACAAGGAAAAAATTTTTCCCAGTGAGGATGACAGAGCCTGGAAGGGGTTGCCCAAGGAGGTTGTGGAGTCTCCTTCTCTGGAGACATTCAGAACCCACCTGGATCTGTACCTGGGTGACTTGGTCTAGGTGATCCTGCTCTGGGAGGGGGGTTGGACTAGATCTTCTAGGTCCCTTCCAACCTCTAGCATTCTGTGATTCTACTTTAAATTTTCTAATGTAAACCATATATGCATTTGAATTCCCTCTTAGCTTCTCAAAAACAATCTTCCACACTTTAAACTGATGCAAGATACTCTTTTTTTTTTTTTTTTTTTTTTTTTTTGTGTGCTGCTTAAAAACTTTTCCCCTGTTAAAAACACACACCACACATAATACTCAATAAAATACAGGAAGATGTTCAGATACTGCAGTATCAAGATAATCTCAAGAGAGAGTATAGACATGTGGACACATGTAACACAGATAAAACTTCGTATCAGATACCTATGAAAAAAACCCCTGGGAATTAGAATTAAATGAACTAGAAACATTAATAAAAATGATATTTCATTTTTAAATTCTTCTCAGTAACTGAAAAATAAAGGAGCAGCAAAACTCTTTGTGATTCATATTCCATAAAAAGAAGTAACTGGCAGCATTTGGTATATTTTGAATGCCAGATTTTACAATACATTGAATCCTTTCTATAGAAAATATTAGCATAAAAAGGAATCGGATGTTACAAAGATGCCAATTATTAAAAGCTGTGGGCTCACATACCCACGCCCACACACACTAACCTCTATATTGTATTCTTTCCATAGCACTGGCTTGAATTTTTGGCATATCAAAAATCAAAAGTAAGGTTTGTTTCAGCAAGCATTTTATGTCTATATTCAAATTAAAGCATAGTGGCTAAATTAACACCACCTTGGTCAATCCAATGTCCAATTCTATGTAGGCTTCATAGTTTTCCTACAGAGGGCCATAAAAAAATGCTCCACAGAATAGGGGGTACACATTTTAGGTGTACATGTGCACCATGACTCTTTTCATTTTAGAACAAGGGATAAAATAATTTATCAAGGTTTCAGTGCTCAATCAGATACCATAAAACTTAATTACAGGTTGGTCTCATTCTCTTATCTTTTCATTTCATGTCAGCTTAATACCACAGATAGAAGCAACAGCTTTTTTTGTGTGTGCTGTGCCAGCACCTACTGAACCCACAACTTGAGGAATTGGTACCCAAAATTTGTTACAACCTTCTCTATACAACTTAGGATTTACAAATAGTGGGTTGTAGTCAGAAACGAAAACCTAATTCACCCAGCTCTTGAGCTCTTACTTTAGCAAGTGAACTACACACTTTCTTTCCCACCATCATAGATATTTGTTAGTCTGTCTGCATGCCTCTCTCTAATAAAATGCAGATCGATCCACTTCTTAGAAAACAGATCTATGAACTATTGGCACAAGTGAAGAGGCTTACTGAAATAATTAAGTTCACCTGCTTTGCCTGGGGCAGCTTCTGATTTGGACTTCACCACTGACAGCAGAGACATGCATTAAGTTACATTTCACTAGTGAGGAAGACTAAACTATGCCTCTGTGGCTCTTGTGAAGCATCTCTTTTACTACAGTAGGCTTTGCCATCCTAAAAAAGTACACTACAGTCTCTGTTCATTTTCCTTCTCTTAGGGTGAAAATCTTTGTAGATGCAAGTTATTATTTAAGAAAGAAACATGTATGCCTTTTCTACTATGGATCAAGCCAGAAGTGTATGTAATGCCCATGCCTGGAGCAGCTGATTTCTCCTGAAAGCTGAGAAATTGGTAGCTGTTCCAATGTGCTTCGAGGGCACCCCCAGAGCCATGAACACACTGCTGAAAGCATCACCTTTCTGGTCTCGGAAGTCTCATTCATTGCAGTGTAGCCTTTAAAATTGGGCTATTTATATTCAGAACTTAGAGGTCTGGGAATGAAGTCTGAGGATGACTGTATTTCACTGGTGAGCTACAGTTCTTAGGGCCCTCCAAGGTATAATCTTTGAAAGCTTTAGGCTTTCAGTGGTAGCTATGTAGACTGCTTTCAAAAGCACCTCGTCTCAACTCTCATCTCATGAGAGAGATTTGCCTCCCTGTGGATCCTTAAAATCCAGGTGCTAGTGCATAATATTCTCCTGGCACCAGCAGCAAGGTCTTCCATACCCCTTTGTTTCAATTCCCCTCCTTATCAATCAAATAACATAAGTGTTTATCCAAAGTCAGTCATATGCCAGACCTGAAACATTTTGTAGTTGTATGTGTTCCTTAGTTGCAAAGCAGCAACTAAGTGTAAAGTTTTATTGAGTGTAAAGAGTCTATGGCTTCTGGTGCCTTAGCATCAACCACTGTGAAATATGCCTCTATAACATGATGCAGTTGTGTTAACATACAGCCTCTGACCTCCAGCTCTTCTGGAGCCATGCACAGTCTCTCATGCACCTGCATTTTCTCCTGAGCAGAACGGTAATCTCTATGGCATCAATTGTATTCTAAAAGAGTAAAAATATATAAGAAACAGTTATAAATTCTATCTTCAGAGTAATTTTTCTATCACGTTGATAGGTCAACTTCTATTGTTTACCATAGACCTACTAGTTACAAGGAAAAAAAAATTACTATCTGATCTAGCCAAGGCACACAACCTATATACAAAGTCAAATACTTCAAATGCGAATTCTCAAAAATTAAGGATGCTTTCACCTAACCTCTTAAAAAATAAAGAGAAGGCTTTATCAGCACAAACATATGCAGTCTTCATTGCTGATTCTCTATATGTTCAACTCCTTTTTGTTGTCATCTCTAGTCTGCCCCTACCTGATATTCATCCCCATAACTCCATCACTGTTCATCACCTTCTTCAAGAAGAAAGATTTGTGAATGTTTATTATTGCATCCTTTAAACTTCCAGAAATTTTTTATTCTTTTGGAGCAAGTTGCAGTTTTCAGTGCTATTTTGTTGACCAAGCACAGGTCAGTTTTCAAAGGGATGTTAAAACACATCTCTCTATATTCCAAATTTTAAGCACAGGGAAGAAATAGACACAACGTGGAGAGGGATTTTTGTTTGTTTTGATGTTTTTTTAAACTATTGAAGTAATTGTCCTTTGCCTTCCTCTCATAAAAAGTGAAATTGGTGAAACAGTCCCTAAAAATTCATCTGAGACTCTCATCAAGCATGAAAAATTTCATTCTGAATTGTCAAAGCCTGACAGCTATAAATAACTGCAAGCAACACACAATCAAACAAAGGGCTGAGCAGCATCAAAAACAGGCAACCACAGCTACAACTCAACCCACTTTTCATCAAAGAAAGAAATAGATGCTTATTACAATGCCTTAAGAGAAACAAAGCTGGCAGACGTGGCCACCTGCCCTGCCTCCAGTCACCACACACCTCAACAGGGGAGATGAGGAGGCAGAGAGAAGTCAAAGCAGGACCTCTTGCAGAACCACTCCATGAGCACATATGCACAGATACAGCTGGATCCACCTGAAAATTGGCTTTGTGACAGTTAGGGACAAATGACAAGCACATTCAATGATGTGGAGCTGGACTAGACAGCACAGACTTCATGGCCTTCAATAAAACCACTCTGCCATGGCAAGTTCCCTTCAACCATCTGATTAGCATGTCCAATCACGAGTCATTTGAAATGTCCCCCCCTTTCCCTGCATTTGCCACAGGAGTTCTCAGGTCTCATCCATACCCAGCTCCCACTTCACAAGTCATCAAATTCCTGCTCAAGCCACAGATGGCACACAACCTACAGGGTTTTAAATTATTAATTACCATGAGATAGCTGATAATTATCATAGTGCATCCACGTTATGCAGAAGACAATGAGATTAGATCCTGAAATGGGTTGGCAACACTAATACAGGATTTACAAGTAATCCCTTCAATAGCAAGATGGCCTTCAAGGTCCATCTCGCATTCACATTGCCCTCACTGGGAGCTAGCAAAGGGCCACCCAATTCCATCACCACCACTCCCACTCCCTAGGGCTCAAAGTCACTTGTTTCTCAAAGCTTCATCCCACAGGTCCATTTTGACTGGGAGTGGTCAGCACAGAGCTGTAGTACACACACAAACAATGTTTCCCATGGGATCCTTACACATTCCAGGCAAAGAAAACCTCCTTGCTCCCCCAGCACACTTGCTGCACCTCCCTGACTTTGAACAGTGGTGACACAAGTTTTTAAGGCCATGGGGAAAGATCCTCAAGGTCATGTACACAAAGAGAGCCAACAGAGCAGAAACAAGTGCATCAGCTCTTACTACATTGACACTATTAATATGACTACGTGCAAATCACACCACTAGTGTGTTTGTGCTTGAGACAGAAACAACATGACCTGTTGGTCACACTTAATTCCGACTTCAACTCTGGGCACAAAACCACTTTTTTGATCCTGACCAGTTTTTGAATTGAGGTACCTTTGAAAAACATTTTTTTACAGTCGTTAAAAACGCCGCAATAAATAAGGACTGGGCCTTGGCAACTTACACAATTTTAGCATTTTCTTGAATGTTTGGCAATTTGCATAATCTGCAAAAAAGAGCAGTAAACACACGTAAATTATATTTGAGAAAAAATAACTATAGCCACATTCAAAACAAATCTCCAATAAAAACTTAATCAGGAAAAAAAACCACAACAATCCTCGTGTACTATTGCAGCTTATTTGTACTTTTATCTGCTTCCAGGAAGATGAAAAAGCAAGCTATGCTCTGATTTTACCAGGAGGTGGCAACCCCAAACAGCCAGCAAAACAGTGCAAAATGCTCCAGGGACACACACTTTGAAACAAAGCACAGCAGTGGAGCATTGCATCCCCCTTGTGGTTACGTTTACTGCACTACCAATTTTTTTTTTCCTCTTTTAAATCCGTTTTCCTCCTATAAAACAAACAGAAACACCAAACGAAAACAACAACCAAAAAAAAAGAGCTAGCAAGCAGCTGCCTTGGTTTCTCAGCAAAACGAGACTTCTACAGCTATATTCTTTGTGCATGCATGTGCACATGTACACAAGTGCATATCAAAAGTTGTCTTGCTGTGATACATATTTTTCCAGGCCTGACTACTAAATAAAAGGATTGGAGTTCAGAGCACAGCTGGGGAGAAGGTGCAGTGTGAGTTCAGCCCATTAAAGGCCTGACAACCAGCAGGACTGTGGGAGGTTCATTCAGGTCTCAGTCTGCAGACATGGAGCTATAAGTCAGGACACACTGTTCCAGCTGGATCAGGGACCATTTGATGCTTCTTGGTCCTCAGCCTTCAGGACAGATGAGGATTATGCTCAGTAACCACAGAGGCAAAACCATCCACTCTAAATTCATTTAACTAAAATGTGTCCAGGACTCAAGAGAATTCTTTTTTTTTTTTATTTAAACAAATCAACCAATCAACTAAAAAAAAAAAAAAAAAGCCAAACTGACATAACTATGAGAAAAATACAAAGCCAGAGAAGCCAGTGGGAAGATTTATTGTTATTGGAGCCTGCTTCATTGTAATCCTCTGGCTAGTGTTATGTGAATACTTCAAGGCAGAGGGAAATACATAAACCAGCCTAATTGTTGAATCCAGAGAGTCAAGAACAGGAACAAAAATGTTGTTTGTGACCAAAGTGGGATTCATTTTCCATTTCCAAGGCTGATTTATTTCACTTCAGAAATTTATAGTGAAGATGTCAGCAGCTGAGCCTGTCACCTTAGACACTCTTCATAATCAACAGTGAGAAAATAAGTACTTCAGGGTCCAATTATCTGATGCATTAAAGAATATTTTTTTTTTCCCAGATGAGATGAATTGCAAGAAGTGGCTGTTTCTTTCCATTGGCCTTAAAGATAATGCAGGACCAGCAGATCAGACATAAGAGACTTACATACACATTTCTCAGTGAAACCTTCCCTCCCCTGGAGTGCTGAAGAGTCATTAACACATCTCTGCACCATTAACATCAGAAACAACCCAGCCATACACCTATGAAATTCATCTCCATCTCCCCAGAAAAACAAGTATCTTCAGATAAGGTTTTGAATTGTGGTATCAGAAAGAAACATATGAAAATACCATCTGTACTTTTAAAGCAAGAAAGTGTGAACTTAGCACTATTTGTTGAACATGAACACAGAGTTTGAGGTAGAGAGTCTACTGTTGGTCATCTATCTCAGGCTACAAAATGCCTGAAGAGGCCCAGGTCTGCTTTCCATAATTTTACAGTCAGAGGCACTTCTTGCAGGTGGAGATTTCTCTACTTTTCCTAGATTACCTGATTTGCCTTGAGAACTTCATGAAATCTTCATAGTGCACAAAGAGGTTATTTATACAAATACCAGCACATAGCACAATGGGCACTGATCCTTTCTTTACTGGTGTTCCTCCTGAGTACTGAGTGCAAACAGTCACTCATTAGCATAACTTTTGAAGGGGTAATACAAGGGAACATGCATCACAACATGGTTTTATCTGCTTAATTGAAGCATCATCTCAGCAGAGGGAAAATGAGTGAGGTGTTGTGAGGGAACCAACACTGAGACTGGAGTGACAGACTGTCAAAGAACCAGAACTGCCCATGTGCAGAGGTCAGATGCTCCAAGGAATAAAACTTCTCTCCACCACCCTTAAACCATTTTTCTCCCCCAAATACCCGTACTTCTTTTGCACACTAATTTACAATATGAATGATTCCTAGCAAACAGGAAAATTTTGATGCTTTATACAGAGTACCTAATTAAACTGGATTTTTATTGCAATTGTGACCACCTGTTGAGATATTAAGTTGAGAGAAGGGTAAGAATTACTATTGATATAAACCAAGAACAATAAATCAAGTTGACTACCTCAGTAAAGCTGAGAGAACTGGACTCTAAGTATTTGAATTCTTTGATAGAAGTGTGTCATGTGTTTATCTATGGTAAAAGTAGTGAAAGAACAAACAGGACAAACTGATATTTCTCATGGGCTACAGTCTTAAGCCTTTGATGATCTGAATATGAAGGGTTCAATCCTCCCCAAGTTTTAGACATCATCAGTGGTCTCAAGGCTATATTTACCTGGCATCTTGCAGAATTAAGTCATAATTGCTCTCAGAATATCATATTGCTCACTCAAAAGATGCTTCTTCATTCATTATTTTAACCTAATTACATTCATTTCTTTCTCATTAAGCATAAGCCAATAAACCTGTGTGAATAGTTTAATCCATCTCAATTAATTCCTCCCCTATTATAACTTTGTCCATCCGATTTTCAACATAGTATTAATTTTAATCACAGTAGCATCTAGCAATATCATTTTAAGATGAGCTAAGCAGTTGAAACACTTGATCCAAGTGAGTCCCAGCTCTAGTGAAGTCAGGAACATTTACAATTATTGTTATTGAAAATCTTGTCCATTATGCTTCAAGATAGAAGTTCCAGAGAACCATTTGCACACCTGGCTTTTGCCTTCCTCCTAAACAGTGTATGCATCTGTAAGTCCATGTCTAGTGCAGCTAACTTAGGTGGACTTTTGCTAACTCTATCTTCTTCTTTAGGTTCAGTTGGTGAATAGAAGCTGTTAACATGGTGATTTCTTCCCCATTTTGAGCCTAGTAAGGCATGGGCAAAAGGGCAGTAAAACATACTTCTGCTAGAGAGTTGCACATTTTTTGCTTCTTCCTTAGAGAACATTAGCAAGACTTGGCCATAACCGGTGAGGCTTTTCAAACATCCATTTCAGATATGTTTCTGGTTCCCTACCAGATTTCTACACATGCTGTCACTTCATGTGCTGCAGCTGTGGATACTCATTTTGAAAGGAGAGCACCCAAGGAATCAAGTGTCTCAGAGCTATCCAAGTCATGGAAGTATCAGTGAACCATTCAAAAGACTTTTCATATTGAATAGTCAAGGACAAGAACAGAGAGGTATTTTGTATGTTGTACAATTCTTCACTTCCTAAAAGCAGTAAGAGAGCTGTTACAAGCATGAACAAGCACTGGTTAACACTGATACTTTGTTCTGTAGACTCATTGCAGAAAGAGTTTTAAAAATACTGAATAAACCTTAACTGTGGCCAAAAGGGGGACAACTGTATCCCCACAGTGATCATTATACTACTGTAGCAGTGCTTCCAAATTTAGACTGTGCAAGCAACGTGTAGAGAAAAGCCACCCCAACCCAGGTGAATCATCTTCTGATCACACAGACCTGCTTGGAATTGCTTCCACCACACACACAGTTCTTTACTGGGTTAAACTGTAAATATCCTGTTTTCAGGTGGGAAAAAGAACTGTTCTGGTATATCATGACTTTCATGGTAAGAAATTAAGAAGCACTGAAAAATAAATGGAAGATCTGTGTTGTTAACAGATCTGTTTTATGGCTCTCAATACACCTGTGTTTGGTTGTCTGTAGCAGAGAAGTGGATGACAGAGTAGCTCAGCACAGATCTGACACTGATAGAATACACAAAAGCACAGTTTCAAAGCAACAAGCAGCAACTTTACATCTTGATTCTTAGCACAGTGACTGGAACCCAGAAGTAGGGATAGCACATAAGGACACTGTTAGATACACAGTAAAAAAAAAAAAAAAACCACAACATTTTTTTTTTTAATTCAATAAGGAAGGTGGTTAATCATTTGGGAAGAATTACAAAGTTATTTTAAGGGGTTCCATCAAACCATAAAACCCAGAGTGGTGGTTGGCTCCCTTCAATTTTGCACATCCTGGAAATATAATTCTCCTTAAAAAGTTTTGAAAATATAGTTAAGGTATGACAGCCACTAAGATTTTCTCTCCAATACTTTTTTTTTTTTTCCCCTCAAACACTACATATTGCCTGTTGAGGTTTAGAAAACTCATTTTGCTAGATGTTTCTTTAAAATGAGACCCTTGAGGCACAGTTTACACTGAACAACACAGTGAATACTGAAACTCTCTACTTTGGGCTGAGCAAGGACCTCCTTTGTGCTCCCTCTGCCAAGGTGTCCTTGGGAAGGAGATGCTTCACTGCCCCAGTACAGTCTTATGGTGTAAATACTGAGGATCAGAGCATGGGGGTCATCTCATGCCTGACCTGAGTTTCCCTTTCATCTACCACCATCAAGCAATGCACCCTGGAGTTTTTTCAAGTACAAGTTCCATAAAGTGAGAATTGCAGGTCAAGTGGCACCAAACAACTACAGTTACTACAGAAAAACAAGTCATTTCTTGAACAAAAAGAGAAATGAAATCTGTCTTCCCATGGATTTCCTGCTCATGTATGAAGCATTTCCTGCAATAGTAGATCTTTTTTTTTTCCCCTTACCTGAATTCCCAGTATCTAAGACCAGATAAACTCACTTTGCAGCTTTATTTTACTCAATTGAATGCATATTATTATGAAATATATTCTGTTTTCAAATTAATCAAGCTGGACCAAAACTGGCCAAGTAACTCAATAACTACTAAAACAGTAGGACTGTAAATTCCCATGTCTTTAGTAAACCCAGCTACCTGGACACAATTTATAAAAAAAATTCCACTCTTTTATGCTAAAATATTGTACATGAAAGCAATTAAGAATATTTAAACATGAATTAGCCTGACAACAATTCAGTTCACAGCTTCTTATGCAACCTACAGGTATCCCTTTAATTTTCCCCAATCAAATTTAATAATTCGTTTCTTTCTTGTCCAGTAAATTTGCAGACTTTACAAGTAACATTTATACCTTCATAAATAATACCTGCATCAATAAAAATCCAGGACAATTTACTATCCTTTTGTTACACATGTAATACAAATAATAAGGCAGAGTGAATATCACTGCTCTGAGATTTCACAAGTATTTCAACATCATTAACTGCTACAGCCAGACTACTTTTTTCTCATGTGACTTTTTTTAACCACAATAACTTCTTAAGTGAATTTCTTACAAACAAAATTTGTTTTCATCTATGCAATTGAAAAATAAGGAGAGTGGTATAACTCTCTCTGCACCTACTGTGATATTCAGCTTCTTTGGGTTTCCCAGAATATCAGCTGAAAGTGAAAGCTGGAATAGGAATAAGGTCAGGAAGATAAATCTGATAAGAATAGGCCATTAACTAGAGATTTCTAACAACCCAACAGAGGGTTTGAAAGGCCCTGTATTGGCATGCAAGGGCTGGCTCTAGTGCAGGACCCTTTAGGGATGCTGACTCCTGGCCCCATTCCCTTTCTGCAGATCCTCATGGTCCAGGGCTGAGGGGAGATTGCTTAGCAAATGAATCTCTTCTCTGCATAAGAATTAAACAGAACTTTAAACATGATCTTCAGTCTAGGCATAGGTCAAGAAAATTAGATCCACATTTAATCCTAATAATACAACAAAGATTTTAACTTTCAGCCAATTTCTTCAGAAGAAGGCAAAGCTACTCAGGGCTTAATCCAGAGTTTGAGAAGTCAATGAGGTCCAGACTTGTAAACCAGAGATACAAAACTTGAGTGTTGGAGAGGGGAATCTTTTCAGAGAAAATAAGCCAAGAATCAGCTTTGCAGTAAGCATCTGAACAAATTGCTGTCAGGCTAGGGATGGCAGGAAGCATTACCTTTAATAATGCTGTTTTCTCCAGAAAAAGGGACAGACTTGCACTGAACATTGTATTGAACTTTCCTTCAATTTGTGTGTCATGTTGACTGTTAATATGTCTAAGATCCATCAAGGCATATTTTGGTTAAAGATCCTGAAAGGATCTGGTGGCCACAGGAAGATGATTTGTTTTCATATTATATCTTACTAGGCAGACCTGAAAACAGAATTTATGTACTGTAAAAAAAAGAAAAACAAACAAACCAACAACAGAACAAAAACCAAGCAAATAAACAAACAAAAGAAAGAAAACAAGAGACAATAAACCTGTGATAACCTCAATTGTATTTTTTTGCATTTACTTTCAATCTACTCTAATATTTTTCTTATGCATGACCTCATACTTATTAATATAATCTGTCTTCTTGCCTCTGATACCTTAACCAGTATTGATTTAGATATTTGTCCATCTAGAAAGGCACCTGTCTGTGTTTGACCCTTAGCTGGGACTAAGCTATAGCATTTGTTCTATCACCCAGTGACTCACCCTCCCAGAAGAGAAGAGGATCAGGAAAAGGACATGAGACCCAAAGGTTGAAATGAAAATGGATTTAATGAAATACCCAAAATAATACCAATGGCAATTAAAGTATACAAAGTTATGTGCAGCTCAGCAAAGCTGTGGTGGTCACAATAAAAGACAAATCAGTCCTCTGGATCAGGGTGAAGAAAAGCAGGATCAGGAGCCTGAGCAAGAGACATGTCATGACACAACATCCCTATCCTCAATAAACCTCTCCTTTTATACTGAGCCTGACATTTATGGGGTGGGATACTCCTGTGAGCCAGCTCAGGTCAGCTGCCCTGGATGATGCCAAACTGCTAATGGCCTGCAGACTATGGTTGGCCTGGGGTTCTGTCCCTCTGAAACCAGGAAAATAGAAGAAAACACTACACTCAGGCAGCTATTGTTAGTGACCCAATCAGTCTAAGGGTCAATAAACCAGGATCTGTAGTCTAAATATATTTTAGTCAATTCCATCTCAGCTAAATGATGACACTGAAAGAAGTTACATACGGATTAAAAATAACCCATAGCTTCCCAATTCAAGAACGTAAAACAGGAGCAGCAAGGGCTGACTGTGTCATCAGAAGAGAACACAGTGTGTGTGTGTGAGTGTACATGACAACTTCCTAAGTTTCTGCTCCTTGGTTGTCATGGTTTAACCTCTGCTGGCAACTAAACCCCAACAGCCTCTTGCCCACTGCTCACACACCCCTGGGAAGGAGAATCAGGCAAAAGAGATGGGTTTTTCCAAGCAAGTCTGGTTGGTTTTATTCCTACTGCAGGATTACTACACCTAAGATGGGTGGTGATTTCTAGCTATGGAGCAGAGAAGCATTGCACACTGCTAGGCAGAGAAGAAGCACTAGATCACAGAAGCTATGAAATTTCCATCTTCCCAGGGTTTTAATAAGGAAGACCATTTGTCCTAGTATTGCCATTCTGATCCTCAGGTTTCATCTGCTGAGGATTTCCCTAGACTTGAAAGCTTCAGAACCTTGGCTATTTTATCTGACCATTTCCCTAAGGACATTTTGCCTTCGCTTTCTTCAACACTGTGATTTCCTTCCTGCCTGATCTCCCAATTCCATAGTAAGAAACTATCATCCCTTTTGAGCATTGAAAATAGATCTGCCACAGAAATAACTCTTCTGGAAATTCACAGATGTGCTTAGTTTTTAAAATAGTACAAATAAATGTGCATACTGTAGTAGCAATATTGGGGACCATAGTATCTCAAGCCTTAAGAACATTTTCTGAATCTCAGTGCTTTAGCAAAGCAACCAGCTCATGATTGAAATAATTAAAATTCCAGAAAACAGCACCATTATATAGAATTTTTTAAAGAAAGGAAGGAGAAACAAAACAAAAACACAAAACCAACCAAAAAAACCCCAATGAAATTCATACTCTAAACAAATAACCAGGTTTGTGAACTGGGAACTTAATTGTCACTACTTCTGTTTCACTTCTTTCTGTTTTCAGGACTCATGGCACAATAAGAGAATATGGACAGCCAAATCTCTCCCTGTTTCTCTCCTGTTCTGAACATGAAGCCAAAGCCCTGTCCCATTGCTCTGCACAGCAAAACAAGGAGAGGGCTTTAGCCCAGTGTGTTAAATTGTTTTTCAGGGCATAGTTTATGGACTGCTAGTGGCCCATAAAACAATAGAGGGTGATCTGTGAAATGCTTGCTAAATCAGCCCCTGCTTCAAATGCACCTTCTCATACATACAAACAAAGCAAAAACAGAGACAAAGAGAATATTCAAAATTCTATCTAATGTTTTCTTAGTTAGAAACTAACACAGAGGCAAAACTTCAAAAACAGGGCTTTTCCAGAAGGTAAGCTAGTCTCTAAATTGAAAAAAAAAAATAAAATACAAAGCAAACAAAAAAAATCCCAACCAAAAGACAAAACCAAGTATAAAGTTCAAGACAATGCTTCCCCTAAAGGATGGCTTATAGGCTCTCAGACTTCAGGTCTGTAATGCCATAGACAAACCATTTTCCCTCCAGAAAGAGAATAAAGGAAGCCTTCTAGACATTGCCTTCTCTTAAAATTTGCATTTCCCTGTTTGTGATACATAGATATACAGCCTTTGCTCCTGCAAAACTGCCTTTGAAAGTCACAAAAGTTATTCTCAATGAATTCAGAAACTGGACTTTAGAAAATTAATTCTTATGTAATCTAAAGGTATGAATTAAGTATTGAAACTGATAGCTTGTTTTTCCTCCCTAAACTTAATCCCTAAAAGACCAATTTGTTCCAATTAATTTCCTAGTGGGCAGGTGTCCAGACTACAAACAAAAACATCACAATTAGCACTGGCATTCTCACTGATCATCTCAGCAGAGACTCAGAGAGTAAAACGAGTTTGCAACCATCCCAAAGACAGGCTGAGATCCTTTCAGAATATGGAAGGAGAATATGTAAGGGAAAAGCAGATTTACTATCTTTGCTTGTGTGTTCCATACCTCTCACAGAGGCACCCACAAATCAAACAGTAGCCACTACCCAAAATGGGGGTTTATTGCCACCAAAGTTGCCCAGCACTCCTGCTGACCAAATGCAAGTTTGGATGTATGTTGGGAATTAAATAGTACACAACTAATTCCTAAATCTTAAGAAAAGGTGAACCAAAATGGTCGTATTCTCACTTATAAAGGGAGATATAAATTTATATATATTTATATAAATATATAAATTTCCCCCAATGTCTTAGGAGCTTTGCTGTTGCTGTTTTCCTTTCCTGGTCCTCTGCTCATCACCAAAGCAAGAAGGCAGCACATGGAAGACACAAATATGACATGCACTTTGTGTTTTTCAAGTTGCTATAGTTTCAAATCACTAGAAATCAACAGAAATGTTTCGTGGTTTGGGTTTTTTTTTTTTCAGTTGTACTCTGTCAATATCCTTCCTCCATGGCAACAGAGTGGAGCAGCTGACTTTCTGACACAGCAGCCTGTCTCTGAAAAAAACCCCAAAACAATTACATTGTGCTCAGAGGATCAGCATTGATATATTATTTACCTTGACTTCCTTGTTCAGTACTTTCATGAGAGCACCATGCAACCACTTCACTTATTCTTAAGCTCCTTTCAAAGGAATTGTTTACTTTAGTATGGAAAAATCTGCATTTCTACAAGCCTACGTGTCTATGAGTTTGTCTACATTTTCTGTTTTCTATAGGTGGAACACTCTCTGCTGTACCTCAGAATGTGAATAGTGATAGGGAAACAATGTAAAGCATTACAGATTTGCTACCTGGACTGGTATGCAAATGAATTTTCCTAAATATTTGTCTTTAATACTGCAATGATTACTTTTTGAATTAATGTCTTTTATATATCTATATGTACAGGGTGAAGATGTACAGAAAACAGGTGAATAATTATTTTAGTTGGGGATTTTTTTTGTGTTTTGTTGGGGTTTTTTTCTTTAGCAGTCACATTTCATGTATTTCCTTTATTTTCCCAAAATTGCCATATTTGTAAAAGAAAATAAAAATAAAAATAGGTGAGTTTCACTTTTTTTGCCACCCCCCCTTTTTTTTCTTGTTAAAATTGGGTTTATCAAGACAGAAGACACTGTAATACTGAGCATGCTTGCAGCTTTCAAAGCACCAAGCTCTGAGTATGCTGATTGCTAAGTTTGTTCAGTACTGTCTTAGTTGCCTTATTTTTGTATCCTAGCAGGACATTCTCTATAAGCAGAAATAATCCTGCAGAAAAGTTTGTAATAGTTGATGCCAAAAAAATAAGCCTGAAAATCAACTTGTTGTTCTCTTTAATTAAAGAAAAAATAGCTATACAGTCTTAGAATTAATCCTGATTTAATACCAGCAAGTGAAATTATGAGCAGCTTCAGCACCAGGTACCTGCCTTCAATTTTCTTCTGTGTGAAATATAATGAGAACACAAAAACAAAAACATCATAAATACCTTCTTGATTCAAGAGTCTTGGAAGTAGATTGCAAAAATACACTTTTTCTCTTGAAAGAAGAATGCAAGGCTTAGTCTTCCATTGCTCTCTTGATGAGCTGGCTTCCCACTCCCCTTGAGGGATTCTGCCAAAATAAACTCCATTTAGGCAGGGCAACCCCTAGACCTTGGGTCTCTATCCTTCTCCAGTTTCCAGACAAGCAGGACAGTCAACCTAGGGCTTCCTATTAGAAGGGTGACTCTTTATTATTAAATAATAATTATTATTAAAATAATAACCTTATCCTTAGGTATGCAGGTTATTTCTTTAGAGGGGACAGGTTAGGCTAAGTGCACTTTGGATGTGAGAAGTGAGAAGTGAAGTTGGTTGAAGGCTTGAAAATCATTCAGCAGCATTATAGCAGGTAGCAGCGGTTCTAGCAAACTAAACATGCTGCTTTTATGCCATCTAACATTTTCCTTAGCTACATACCTAGATTGCAGGTCTGTGAAATGCACTGTAAAAGAAGGCACAAATCACTGCTTCTCTCTGTGGAGGTTACTGTAAATAACATCAGCAGCAGACAGGGGCTGTCTCATAATCATTCCATTCAATTATGCTTGCAAGGTCATCCATCTCATGGCTTCCTGCCCTGCTTTCATGCTGCAATTATACTCAGCTAGTCACTATTTAGCTAAATCAAAGGTGGGGATATTAGATGGAATCCTAAAGGAAGATACATAATTTTCCACAAGCAGTTAATACACTGCTTTAAATTATGCAAATTCTATTATTAGCCAGTTAATCCATACTTTGCTGGGTATGTAAATTATGAAACAATGCATATTTGGATCTTCTTTCCACACTTCCTGAAATCATTAATAGAAACACACTTCTTTTGAAATGTGTTCAATTTTCTTATGCTTCTGAGTAGTAAATGCAATGCAACACAGCACAGAATGTTGCCCATAACACATCTACTCCATCTAATAACAGGTAGATACTATTTAAAGCCAAACTGTCCCTCCTGGAACATAGGTTTGGATTCTGTATATAAAAAAAAAA
>JANHGL010010402.1:66767-88045 GCA_024611195.1 Ceyx melanurus
AAAAATTTTTTAAAATACAAAATTTTGTAAATTTTTATAAATTTTGTATTTTTTTGTTATCTGTTCAAACAAACCTAAACATCCTGAGCTCCAGCATTATAATACTACAGCATATGTGATGAAATAGGGAGATATAATAACTGTATACAAATAGAGTCAATATAGGTGAAACTGACTGAATACCAAGCAAAAGATTTTGTGATTATTTTTAGAAACAGTTGTAATGACAGAAAAATGACACGGCAATGATTACAGAGTTCATGCAAGCATGAGGATCTCCTTATACCACTGTTGATTAGAGCAGTATTCAAAGGCAAGTGATCAGGTATGAGGAAAGCCACTAGGGAAGTTCATCCAGGCCATCCAGAATTATTTATAACAATAATCTGTCAAGATTGGAAAAAAAAAAAGAAAAAAGTCTTTCAGATTACACAGACTGCACATAGACCTAGGCAGCAATGGAAAATTCTAGAGATCCATCATCATACATCAAAGGCTTGATTGGAGGTGCACAACTCCAATGAGCAGGCAGACCATTAAGAATTTGCCATAAAAACACAAGTCATATTTACTATCCACCTTACTCAGAGGCACCTCTTTTCCTGCCTCTTCCACATCCACTTTCCAGCTTCCATTCCTTCCCACATCATCACACTCATCCCTTGTTCTTCTCCAAGAAACAGAGTTTTCTTAAGTCTTCAGGAAGAAGAATGCTGTGTCAGGAGGAACTCCAATATAAGGCTGGATTAGAGGAAGAAAAACATGATGAAACTGACTGCTACAGATTCTCAGATACATGCACCCAGGGACTGATGGAAACATTTAACCTAAAATGGGGTATTACCACCTGAAAACAATTGAGGCAAATTACCAGTCTACTAACTCAAATAGGCTGAGTCACCCACATGAAAGGAGCTCTGAAATAGGATATTTGCAGCCTGAGTGGTCATGGACCTGATAATTTGTGGTAGTTGACCCTTCTTTGAGCAGATGATCTTCAGATCATCTGGTCCAACTTTGATTAGCAAATATAAGTCAGATTAAGTCAGTTTGATTAGCAAATGTAAGTCAGAGTGGGTAAATATAACAGAGAAAATGTAGCACTATCTGAAGCATAGGACTAGGACAAGAAAGAGGTATAGACTTGGTGAGATCAACTTTAGATCAAAAAATAAAATACATTTTCCATTGATCTGAATAATGAGACTGAAACAATCCTTTGATTATGAAAAAGGGAGCAAAACTATAAATATATGTGTGTATATGTCCATATTAAGTTGGAGCTTAATATATGTGGAGCCAGACACTCAACAAGACACACATATTCAGGTCAATTTTTAACATGGTCATTATTGTAGACTGGGAAAATACAGAATGTCAAGGAATACACAGTGTTAGACAAGGGAATGTGATTTTACATTTATGTCTCTTGTATTGTGGCAAATATCACATAATAAACAGCAAGCAGTTGATTCTGTTTTAAGGGCAAATGATCAGAGTGAGACTGTGCCTTGGCAGCCTCATGACAATAAACACCTTGCAGTGCAAGCTGTTAACCATCTGCCTCAGAGAACATGGATGCTGAAAAGGCATGTGGCTTTAGACTTAGGCCAAAAATCAGTGTGGGAAAAGAGCCCCCACAGCTAGAGATGGGTCAGCAAAATAGCACAAACAGAAAAAACCCAATTCATTCCCAAGGAAGCCAAACTGACCCATAACTTGTGAGGCAACCAGCAAGGAAATGAGAGGAAAGCAGAAGACAACAGAGAAATCATGGATCCTACCTAACCCTTGATAGGATGAGTCAGGAAACTGTGGCAGGGATGCACAGGGATGAGGCTTACATTCCCCTATAAATTATTTTGAATTACAAAATGCTTCCAGTTTCTAAAGAGTTGTTGCTTGCCTAGTACTGACTATCTGTAAAACATGGAACCAGTTCTAGCAAACAAGGGATTTTTAGAAGCTAATGTATAGCACAGCATCCATCATGGAACAGGATGTTTGCAATATACAGAAGCATCTGTTTGATGTTTCCCTTTTATTTCCAATTAAGGATTGTATTACAAATTATTACTACAGTGCTTTGGGTTTGGGGTTTTTTTAATATTCTTTCTGATGTACTTCCAAGATATTACCTTACAAATATATCTTTATAAGCAGATAGCTTTTCTTTTTTAAGTTCAGATGAATGGAATACACAAGAAAAGTAGTTGCAGGAAGGGCAGACTTTCAGGGTCTCTAAATGCTTGAACATGGTTACTACATAATGAACTAAGAGACACTTCAGTGGAAATTGTGGCAGAGAACTAGAGACTGAATAAAAACAGGAAGATTATACCTGTCCCTACAAGATTCTATATTATTTAATTAAAAACTTTTCAGACTATTGCTGTCCATAGAAAACAGAAAATAGAGGTTTTTTGGGTTTTAGTTTGTTGTGGTTTTTTTTTTTAGTTGTTTTGGGGTTTTTTTTAAGTTAAAGGATAACCTATTTTGGGCTATTTTTTACACAATTATAAGGAAGCTTTCATTGGCAATCTCTATTTATATGCTTTATAAGACTTCTTCACTACAGTACTTGAAATTTACCATCATTCAAGACAAAATAGTAGATTCATTTAATCACTGATACACTCAAATAGGGAGTTTTGTCTCCAATTATTCTTTAATTAGAAACTCCTAGACCATAAATACCTATTACAGGAATTAAAAAAAAATAATATACAATACAGATTAAAATTATAAACCAACATTAGTTTATATCTCATACCTGCAATAGTATCTGTTCCCAACCTAGGGGAAAAAAATCTGTTACTTTCAATTTGTCTGCCATGGTAACAGGAAATGGTCCAATTTATTGCAGTTATCACAAATACTATTAATCCCAGGGATAACGATGGGTGGCAATGAGCCATACTGAGCAGGATTCTTTTCTTTGAGTTTTTGCTAAGGGATTTAGAAAGAAATAGAATAACTAGTATTGAAGATGATGGCTGAATAGGTGTTATCCCAAAAAGCAGTGTCGTTTACTCAGTGTGCCACAAGCCAATCTCACACACTGAGACTAGATATTTTTTATTATAAAATAGTGCAAGATTGGGTGCTAGGTGGTTTTCCACAAAGCTTGAAAAGTGCCCATAGGCACTTTTCCACTTTTCCACTATCTTCATATTACTTAATATTAACATGACTACAAACATTTGTTTTTAATAAATACTTCCGATTGGCTTGAATCAAAGCATTTATTTTTCAGACACCTGAAACAAAATGAAGAAAAAAAAAAAATCAGTAGCAGCTTACCCTACACTCTCAGTGCCCATTCTGAATGGAAAGAATGCTAAATTAGGAGAAGGTAAATTGAGTAGAACCAGAAATACCAGAAAAACCAATACTGTAACATCTCATATAAAAGGGATAAAAGAAGGCCAACACATCCGGGGAAGTGGTGGAGTCAGCATGCCATAAGATATTTAAATTACATTTAAATGTGTTGCTTAGTGACGTGAGTTAGTGGTGACCTGGGCAGTGTTAGGTTAACGGTTTGACTTGATCTTAAAGGTAAAGGTTTTTTCCAACCAAAACAATTCTAGAATTCTATGGTTTTTAAAGGAGTCAGCCAGTTTAGGAAAAAAAAAAATAAAAGAAAATAGTTTCATTTCTTTTAGGAAGGACAAAATAGTCTCTAATTTAAACACTCTTATTTCCTTTAAAGACAACTGAAAAATTAGTAGAAGAGTGTGCCTCTGATGCTGGAAACAATTTTATCTGTTAAAATCTGTCAAGCTAAGTAACTTTCAAAACTCTGAGGTCATACATAGTCAGAAGAGAACATGAAAAAAAAAAAGCAGCTCATTTTCAGAAGCCATCAAAAGCATTAGACTAGCTCCAGCTCTCCAGGGAAGCTGTAGGCTGATTTTTTTTTACACCTATAACCATCCTGCAATGCAGTAAACACAATGCAAAGGATGAGCAGGATTTTTCCTATCATCTTCAGATATTTGGAAAGAAGTGCAGGACAAATTCAGATGAATATCATGTTCTTGACTAGACTGCCACTTCTGAAGGCATGGGAAAAGAGAATAACTTACTTTAATAAAGGTCAATAGGGATGGCAAATCAGACAGATAAATAATAATAATAAAAAGAACTAAAGACATGTGATGTCAAAGCCAGCTCTGGCTAGCCAAGGAGACAAAGCACTGCACAGGTGGCTGAATAAGGAGCCAGCTGGGTGAGACACAGAAGGTGGGATTAATTTCACCTAGCTTTAGATGTCCATCTGTGAATTACCCCTCTTTCAGAGGCAGGTAATAGACTGCAATATTTTTTTTATACCATCTGTGGGATATCACTTGCATCCTAGTTATTTCTTTCTTTTGACCACACAAAGGAGCTCAACACTACTAGTTCAGTTGTCCACATTGAAATGCCTCCATTTGGTTATACAATCCTTCTTAAGGCTTTTGATGAGACTGGACAGAGAGCTAAGAGTTAAAATGAGGGTTCTTACTCAGCAAAAGACCATGACAGGGAGTTTAAGGCAATAAGAACAGGTTTCTTTGAGACAGACTATTTTTTTCATTGCTCAGCCTGAAATCAAATTCTCATTTCAGGGTGCTGAAAGACAGTAACTGCTATGCTGTGAATGTGAAACATGTTATTTAGTGGTAATATCACTCAAAAAGGCATCTTCAAGCAGGCACTCAAATTTAAAAGCACTTTTGAGGCAGTTTTCCTCTGTTTCAGGCCCTTTCTGTAAAATGAGAGTGCAGTGCTTCATCTTACCCTGCAGGGAGGTGGAGCCACTTTATTCACACTTGCAGCCAGTAAATTTCAGGGAAAGTTGAACTGGTTGTGATGAGCTATTTTTCATATATTAGTAGTCTTCATTAAATAAGTGCCCTCCAGTGTGAATAGTGAATAAGAAAAGATTACAGTAGAGAAAAAAAAAAAGTTACCATATTAATGAAGCTTATAACAACATATACAAGAAAATACTTACTTTTCTTCATAATAAATTTTCATCATCCCTCTCTTTTTGGGCCTAGACCATTATTTGAATATCTGAACACGTGTTTGCAAAACTTTTCTCCACTAAGTTTACTATCTAACAGGAAAAGTTTCATATAACTAACAATCCAAGTTATAAGATTCTGCCATTAAAACCCTGTAAACAAGAACGCAGATAAGAGGACTTTATTGATAACCACCTGGATTAAGTAGAAGGATTCTTCTTTCTTTCCAGTTTCCTAGGTGTTGGGTATTTTGTTCCTAGATATTATTATTGTCAACAAATCCTTTAAAAATGAAAAGAGGACACTCGATAAATTAATCTGGTGCTCCTTTCAATCACACCTGCAATGCTGTTTTCAAAATTTCAAAGGGCAGGTGTAAGGAGAAGCAACACCTGTTGCAGGGTATGAGAAACAAGAGATTTCATCATGCTTGAAGCTTTCTTGTTCAGAGGATGAGTTACTTGAGTCTTGTTTAAATTACAAATAAAACAAAGTTAATGATCAAAAGTTTAGAGGTCTTTTCTTCCAAATACTTAGAGGAGACACTCCTAATACTCCAGAAGTTCTCCCAGCCACCTTTTTGCACTTCAGTTGTCAACTAACATTGGAGAAAAACAGGAGTAAAAAGAGATTAAAAAAATTCTGCTCTTTGTATCAGAGTTGGATGGAAGCAACTCTTTCAGAAGCAAAAAGAACTTAGTTGGCATCATTGGCAACACACTCTGACTAGTGGGTCAAGACACAGCCCTTTACCCTTCATGCAAAACTATTGACCTTATTTATTTATTTATGCCATACCAATTATTTCTGTTAGGGTCATCTGGTAGTTTTCTAATCATCAAGTAAAGGAATGCTATAGCTAAGGATATCCTTCAAGTGTCTAGTAACGAGCTGGTATCTGGATAAGTAATAAAGTATAAATGATCTTGCTAGTAGCAGGGTTCTTATTACTACAAAATCTGTCACTTGTTAAGAAAAAATGCTAAAAAACCCAAAAGAACAGAATTTGCCTAAATATTAAATTATCATGTTCCATTTTAGTCCTTCTGGAAACAAGAATTTTCAAGAATATTTAATATAAAGACAAGTTTTTCTGTCTGTTTTATCTGCAATCTCTTTGTCAATGCTGTTTCTGGCAAGACTATTGGAAAACTCTCTCAGATATATCATCCTTTCTTTATGGTACTTCAGATAACAAAGCCATATATAGCAAATAATCCAGTCCAATTTATTATCCTTTATTTAGTTTCATAAAATACATCTTGTGCATCATTTATTTTATAATAGTGTGTTTTATTTATGCAAGAATGCTTCATTGAGATTAAAAAAAGAGTTAAAGCTGCAAGCACACATTGCCATTCAAAAGGCTGTAATTTTATCTCTGTCTTCCTTTCAATTAAATAATATTGGCAAAAGCCCAAGGTACAGATCCACATCTCTGGAAGAGCTAGATCCTGCTTGCATCACTCTCCAGTGGGTCCTACCTGATGGAATTCATGGTGTTACTTAACCAAGAGCAGTGGATGTTAATCAGCTTTAGGGCATATAGGCAAGACATGCCACTACCTCAGTTTTTAATCATTACTGCCAACAGCATTTTATTGCATTGATGGATGCTGCAGCAGCCATCATAATTGTTTAAAAGCATTTCACCAGAGTCCCATTTTAAAACCCAGCAGGCTTCAGCTATAAATTAGAAAAGGTTAAAAAAAAAAAAAAAAAAGCATAAAAAAATTCGCAAGGAATTTCAACCACATGGTACCATAACTATAATTTTGTATCCTAAATTAATAATCTGTCATACTTTATTCTTCTTCTGCAGAGCTGATTTCAATTTTGAAAAGAAGCAAAGGCTTGCATTGTAAATTTGAGTTCAGAAAAGGTCTTTCAAGTAATTAAGATGACCTTTACCCTAACTGGGTTTTTTTTTACCTCTACCAGTAATTTCATATATTCCCCATTTCTGTGCCTATATCATACTTTCAGCAAAGGGTGTGTGTGCTTGCATGCAAGCATGTGTGTGTTTGCATAGATTAAATCTGATTTGACTTCAAGAAAATATTGTGAGGTAACAAACTTACATTCTTGCATACTGAACAGATAAAAATACATCTTTTTCCCTTTGCAGTACTTGTCAATACCTAACTTCTAGATCACTAATGCCACCAAAGCTTTCTGATGAGCAGGGTAATCATGAGTCAATTGTTATAATAAAGGGATTGTTAATGGAGAAACTCTGTGTTGCACTTGGTCTGTAAGAATTTGGAAAATAAATCAAGAAAAATCTTTAATTATTCACTCAAATAGTCTCTTTGAAGTATAAGTCAAAAAAGATATTACAGAAAGAAGGCAAGCTGCTATAAACACTCCCTAATAATACACCTTTTTCCATTCCAATTAATATTATTATTAGTAATTCCTAAGTTATGTGAAAATGGATGGCAGAGATTTTCCTTGCTAACTGGTCTATGATTATCTCCCACTCAATGATTATTATTGAAGTTGAGGCCTAAACACTGCACGTAGGGAAAAAAAAACACTTTTTACCTTAATACACATTGCTGCTCTCAATAGAAGAAGCCTTGTAATACTGGACTATCCATCACCTTTATCTAAACATTGTATTTTTCTGCAGCCACTGCTACTCATTTGCCCTTGTAGCCATTTATATAAAGAATCTTCCATTGGGAAAAACAAGTGACCTCTGATTAGAAGTTTATTGGCTCATACATTCAACAAGTATTTAATTCAGTAGTAAGGGTTCTAGCTGTCTCTTCAGTACTTACAGTAAATACTTTGCTTGGCCACCGAGAAATGTTAAAATAATAAGGCTCTGGCAATTTTTTTTTGCAGAGAGCTTTCTATTAAATGGTTAGTCAGAACCATATTGTTAATGCCTGTGTGAATGGTAGTTTCTTCAGAGTGTCATTTAATCTTAGACTGAAATAATTTGATCTTTAAAGAGTTTTTCTCCCCCATCTTTCTTCAATAGTGAGAAAATTAACTTCTGGACTCCCCAGACATATTTTGCTTGGTATTCACTATATTGCCATGTACTTATCCGTGTGGCATTTATCTGTACAATTGATTGTTTTCAAAAAAATGCCCAGGTTTTCTGAAGACACTTCACTTGCATCAACATGTTGCCAGCCTTTGGGCTTTAAACAGAGGCTCAGCTGAATGCAGAAGGAAAAATATCTTGTTTCCAAACTGCATTTGCAGGTCTCCTCCCTTTGAGTGCTGAGATTGTGGACAACACAAGGTGGTGGGCAGATTAAGAAAATTATCATTTGAACAATACATAGTTTAGTTTGGCTACAAAAAAATATTTATTTGTTCCAATTTCTTGTTCCCTAGCCATCTACCACCACCACCATACACTACATTTCCCCCTCTCATCAGAATTTTGAGGAATGGTAAGGACTACCAAGTATAGCAAGATGAATATCTGGTAAGTGATCTCATTTTTCAAATGAAAAAAATTACTACCTTTTTCTTTTCCTCAGGATGTTAGGAATACATGGGGAACTTAGGTTTAACCACAAATACATTAACTATTCCAGGGATTCAGAGCCTACCCTGTTTCTTGCCTTTTGAATGAGTTTATACATGATATTGTATAGTATCAAGTAACATAATGCAATTGTCAGCACAAGAGAAATGAAGCTTCTTTACAGACTATTTTTTGAGAGAATAAAAACCTCCTTTAAAATTTTAATAACAATTTCCGATTTATTTAATGAGATAAAAATTAACTGTTGCTTTTAAGCAACATTTTGGCAAAGGACAAATGAAGCAAATTCAGTTCCTGTGCTTCTATTAGTGAAGTGAGGCTCAGCCAGCCCCTCAGCAGTGTTGTCTGTTCTCAGCAGGCAGAATGCTGGTTGCAGTTGTCACTTCTAGTGCAGAACCTACTTACCAACACCACACACTTGCTGTGCAGTAGTAGTTACTCTATTGTAGTTAATCTGAGGCAAAAGGGTTGATTGTAACTCCAAGTTTACTTTTCCTTTGTTCTGTCTTTTCTTGATGGAAGTATTTAGTGAGTACAGTGCAACACTTATGGTCCAAACTGAGCAGAAACCCAACAGGTCTCTGCCTTCAGATGTTCAAGCCTCTGTACATGGTGGACAGGCTTCTGAAAGCAAATATCTGTCCTACATGCAGTAGTGTGCAATTCTTTCCTCCTATTCATTATTGTCAACCACTAGGTGGTAATGTTCACTCTGTGGACCTTTAAAAAAAAATAAAAAAAATAACATTAACTCTGCCTGACATTCAAATAAATGCTCTCTTCACTTATACTGGTGCAACAAGGTAGTAAACTAGAACTGAATTTGACTTGTTTCCTTTCACATAA
This sequence comes from Ceyx melanurus, assembly GCA_024611195.1. Taxonomy (NCBI): domain Eukaryota; kingdom Metazoa; phylum Chordata; class Aves; order Coraciiformes; family Alcedinidae; genus Ceyx; species Ceyx melanurus. The sequence goes on from JANHGL010010402.1 coordinate 76,146, forward strand.
ACAGGTTTATTTATTTTTAACTGTGCTCAATTTTATGCTAAGCACAAGGAAGCATATCACAGCACCCCATGTGCATTTGCAGCTATTGGACCTGTAAACTATTGCAGAACAACTCAGCCTACCAGAGATAAATTTTTCTACTTGGCAGATGCATGTGCTACATTAGTACCACCAAAACTGATATAACAGTATTTTCCTTTGTTTCTATGATACTGAAGCCAAGAGATGATCTACAAAAGAACACAGTTTTTATACTCCCAGTGAGTTCAGGTTTTATGATTTGTTCATGAAACTACATTTAAGTTACAATGAAAAGCATACAGAAGTCATACCAATTACAGACTGAATATAATGAAGACAGAATATTCCTCTATGCATCCAAATTCTGTTCATTGATGAATTTGTGAGCAAGCGTGACGGAAAGGGGAAGAAAATAAAGTTGTTTCAGCACAAAACTCATACTTCAAGAACTAAAAAAAAAAAAAGAAAATGAACATTAAAATATTCTAAGCCCAAAGCTGAAAATGTAAAGCTCAGTTTTTACTCCTAGATATTTAATCACTGTTGGTTTTTTTCTGATATTACCACTTCCCTTGTTCCCACACCTGTTTTATGAAGTAGAAGAAAGGAGGTAACTGCCACTGTTGTTAGCAATAATTTTTTATTATTTTATTTTTACCTCCACGGGGAGGTTGAGAAACAAGGAACAAAAGAAGATAACACCATGTTTCTGATTCTGCGGGAGAAGCAAATCAAATAAAGATATTTGCTATGTAGATTGAAATAGAAAATAGAAAGATAAAGATTCCAGTTAGGTTATTTTAGAAAGCCCCCCAAAAAAGTCCAGCTGCCCAGGTGTTAGATATATGCCTGAATGAGAGCAGAGATAGGAAGCTGAGTCTGTCATATTTCAGAATGCCCTTCCTACAAAGTCAGCAAGACAGTCTCCCTGGTTCTCTGCCTTCAACTAATGGAATACTTGGAGCTTTAAAAGGAAAATGCTTCATATAGCATGGGATGGAAAACAGGCAGAACCCAGCCAAAGTTGCTCAAGGGATGAAAGCTTCCAATTATTACTGTGAAATCCAGTAACAAAAGAAACACTAGGAAAAATAAAATTTAAAAAATAAATATTGAAAAAACAGTCCCCAACTATAGTTAAGAAGGCAGGAGGAAAACAGTTGCTCAAACTGTAAACTCCACTGTTGGTTGCAACTCTCCTGGATAGATTTGCACATATTATTGCAATTACTTTGGAAAAATAGGAGAGTATTAAGAAAATAGAAAGAAAGGAGAGCAATTAATCTTACCTAGATAACCCATCAGACTAGACAGCCACTGAAAGCAGGGGAAAATTGCAATCAACAAGATAATTTTGGTGTCTTGTATCACCATGAAAGCAATCTTTTTCAAGAGTAGATAACAGGATAATTTGAATTTCAGATAAATAGGTCTTGAATTGATGCTTCTTTGAATAAACTATAGATCTGAAGGTCAAACTCAAGAATGTTACAAAGCAAAGAAAGCCAATGGACCTGTACCTACTTTTGTAAGGTTATAACTTGGCCTATTTGTTTGCTTGGGTTTTTTTCTTGTATTTCCCATTTCACGAGAACAAAAAAGATCAATTCCAATTAATTAAATTTGTTATATTTGTAAACTATTCCACAATATCCAAGGCTACCATAGAAGGATTCCTAGCTCCCCATAAGCAGAGTCTCATGAGTTGGCCTTGACTGTACCTCTCACTGAAACATCTGGAGATCCAGATAATTTCATGTAATACAGGATCAGAACTCATGAAAATGAAAAAAACTTATTTCTGATCTTCCATGCATCTTCATTCAATTTTTCTTAAATAGCTGCAGAATGGTAAAAGGTCTGGGCAATGTCCAGCTGACCTGGTCTGAGCTAGAACAGAACTAATTCTATTCTGTGATTTTACTTTTCAGCTGAATTTCTTCTAAGTCATTGCACTTTCCAAAGTTAATGGCATATTTTTACAGTGTCTTCTTCCAGCAGTGATTAACTCTTGAATTTTACAGTTAATAGTAAGGACAGGTATGTAGTTTTCATATAAGGTCTTCCTTATATGGAAACCAAGACCACTGCTAAATCTTGTGTACCACATTGTGGGTAGAAAAAGGCCACACGTGCAGGGAGGAGCAGAGAGGACAGATGACTCTAAACTGATCAAGGATGTTTTCCATTCCATATATGTCACTGTCAGGGGGTAACAAGGTTGGGTTTTTTAAATTTTTTTTTTATTATTCCCTTTCCACCAGTTCATATAACTGAGGGCAGGGTTACCAGGAAGAGAAACCAAGACAGGCTGGAAGAATTGTCCAATATAAACCTTACGAAATAAAGCAACAGATTTAAAGCCCTGAAAAGGAGGATTCCTTCCTGGGCCTGCTAGGCTGGAAGCTGCTCTAAGAAAAGGACTAGGCCATGAGCCATGCTTTCACAGCAAAGATGTTCAGCTGCATCCCCAGCTGCATTAGCAGGAGTACAGCTGGCAGACTGAGATGATTCCTTCTCTGTTCAGTACTTGGTAGACGACAGCTGGACACTGTCTAAATTCGGGCTGTATAGTAAAAGGCAGACATAGACAAGCTAGTGCAAGCCTCAGCAAAGCTCTTCAGTGGTAGCTAGTGAGGAACTGGAACACTTGCCCTGTGAGGAGAAGCTAAGGAACTGGTTTCAGGGAAATCATAGCAGTTTACCAGTGCCCAAAGGCAACAAGGAGGTGCCAAACTCTTCGCAGGTGCCTATGAGAGCCAAACTCTTCACAGTTCGTGGTAGGAAGATGAGACAACAAGAATAAGCTGAAACAAGAGAATTGGAGAATAGACGTAAGGAGAAACTTTTTCAGGGTCAGGATGTCAGACAGTGGAGCAGTTTGCCCAGAAAGTATATGTAGATTTTCAAGACCTGTCTGAACAATGCCCAGTGCACTGACTGTGATGAAAAACCCAGATTAATCAATGGGATTTCTTTGTGTACATCTGACCAGAGCTCAAAACTGTCCTCTATCCAGAAGACAATATTTTTTCACATACTGAGGGAACTTTTGTTTTTGCTCCATGCTTTCCTACTAACAAATATAGTATTGGACAAAAAAACAAAAACAAAAACAACAACACAAGAACAACCAACCAACCACAAGAAAAAAAAAAAACAAACAGAAAAAAACCAATCCACATTCATTTTAGACCTTGCTTATGTCTCTGCAGACATGTTCCTGGAAAATGCAGATCAATGACTTGTAGAGGAATCAGACAGATCTTCTTCTTTTGCATCTAAATGCATAAAAATCCATACTATACTTGAGAGAGCAACAGACTGTAAATAATCTCCACAGAAATAGAAAACTCAACAAAGTAGAGAAAAGCTCCAATGCCCTCAACATCTTACTGTATTCCTATTAGAATTAGAAGAGGTATGCACTTACTCCAGAAGGCAGAGTTGAAAATCCTAAAAAAAAAAAAAAAAAAGTTTGTGTCTAAATCTTAATACAACATGTGCTAGGCAACTGCCACTTGCTACTATTCTTCTTCCTGAAATCAATAGCAGTTTTCCTATGAGAGGAACAGTCCAAAGTTTGAATAAAATAAATACCCATATTTCTGCTCAGAGAGGAAGAGGTACAGATGGATCACTACCAACACATTTCCTATAAATGTTCATATTTTTTTCCTTATTCAAGTGTTTGAACTTGTCAAGAGAGCTTTTTGGGCTCTAAAGGAACATAATTTCTTTTACAAAACTCAAGGCTTATTTTATAATCTCTAATTCAAAAACAAGTCTGATTCACTAACTTCGTTCAGAAGCCAAACAAGCCTTACAGATAGCAATATCACTACCTTTTTTTCTTTTATTTTTAGATGTCACATCAGTGAAATGCAATTGCCACAGTTACCATAGGAAGAGTGACTATTTTCCTCCAAATTCCAGCATCTAATCCTCTTAAGAGCAGCCAGAGCTTTGAGCAGTCTGCAATCCTAGCAGAGTGTGTTATTTTTACATTGTTTCTCTGTATCAAGACAGCATAAAACTTAAGATGAACCTGAATACTATCCTCACCTTTTTTACTGTACAGGGTTCCATATAGCTCTGCACTGAACTAGACCTAGAGGAGAAATCAACACAAAACACTAAGAGTACAAAAGAATAGTCAACGAGATGCTTTGATGTATTTTGCTTTCTAAAGTTCCAGTACAAAAGCACTACTAGCATATTGTTGATACCTTATTTAAAATAAAGTTCCATTTAAATGTTTGCATCTATTGGGGACATTAAAAATAGCAAGAAACATCAAAATCAAAGACAGACCAGCAATAAACCTATTTTATCAAGGCATCATTTCCTTAAAAAACTTACAAGAATAATTTTTAAGATCATGGTATTTCTTCTTCAAAGACATTTGACAAATAATGAACCATAAGGTGACAATATTTCATTTGAACACTCAACAGCATATCCATAAGGCAACTATATATGGATAGTTGAATGCCTGAAACTTCCTTTAACAATATTAGTGTGACAGACCAGAACCAATCTTAGGATAAATAAATAAATTAAATTAAAGCCAAGCTAAGCAACAAAGACATGAAGTTTTATTCTTAGGATCAGATCTAGCAAAAAAAATTTGCTTTGATATATCCATTCTATCCAATGCCAGGGAGTATGTAGCTTCAGAGATAGGAATTTTTCAGCTTGCAAGTGCAGTGGTGGGTCATATTCTCAGCAATACAGTTTCTCCAGCTATTCTCTGAATACTTCAGAGTACAATAGTCTCTATATTTTACTAAATCAGTGGAGATACTGAAGGGAACACGTCCCTAATGGCAAAAGCCACAATCTCAAGATTTAATCTAGTATCTAAATTTTTATTCACAAAATAATTAGCCACACAGGCTTTTGGAGTTTATCTGTCACTTTAGCATTCCAGAGAGAAATCAGATAATTCTCTTGCTCTGCTGTGTTTTCTTTTAGTATTTGCCTTTTTATTGTTACTACTTGCACATAACTGACTGCCTTATTCAGATTCCAATTGATCAGTATCTTTATTGTTTATTGTCCTAAAATAGTTTACCTGCCTAGATGAGAGCATAAGACACTTGGTTTTATGAAGTCATGTTCCTACTATGGCCATGGTTATGCTTCAAAGCATGAGATATTCTCCAGAGGTAGAGATATAAAATAAAAACAGTGCAATGCCACAACTTTTCAGCTTCAGGATCATTGGTTTGTGTTCAGAAGCTTCAGTTCAGGGGCATTATGATATGTCTGAGTAGAGCCTTACACATGTTCAAACCCCTTGAGGAGCCTACTTAAAAAAAAAAAAGTAAAATCAAATAGTGTTTACAAATTATTAGATCTCTTGAGGGGGAACCCTAATATCTAAAATTCTTTAGTAAATAATTTATCAGCAAATTTTAGCACATTTTCAAACATTCTAAAAGGTGAAATCCTCAAATTAAAGTTATAATAAAAATAAATGCTTAGCAGTGTATGGAAACCAATTTAAGTTATCAAACTCAAGGTGTTACTTTTATTCCTGTTAATCTCCTGTCTCCCTTTCCCCACATGAAGTGTATAGTAAGAGCTTTCTATGTTTTACTGTTAGGATTTAAATTCCTCCTCTGTTGCTCTTCCTTCCTTTATTATTTTTTTTCCCTCTAAAAGATAAAATCATAGAATCATTATGGTTGGAAAGCACCTCTAGGATCATCAGCCTTCATCTTGACATCTCTCTAACTACTAGACCATAGCCTCAAGGGCTATCTGACAGCCACCAGTAAATTTTCCATTTCAAAAAGGCAACTGTTGCTTCCCTGTTTTCAGGACATTTTCTTCCACCTTCCCATAACTTTCCATGTATCTAACATTTCCAACTCAGCCAAGGAACTTCTTCAGCTCTTATCCTCCTGCATCAGTTAAACACATCTCATCAGGATATATTTTCTTCTACCCTCACCCCTGCAATGACACTCAAACCTCAGGGTCAGGCTATGGTGCCATGAGGGTAAATGTGGTACTTTCTCCCTCTTCAACCAGCCTTCCAGCAAGAAGAGATGACCTGGGAACAAACACGTTTGTTTTTTTTTCTCACATTAAAAAAAAAAATAAATAAAAATTGAAGTTGTAGAAGATACATCAATGTTCTACATACTAACATATCCTTATCCCTGCAGGTATTACAAGAAGCTTGTTTGATGAAGCTTTAGAGTTCTTCCTTTGGAGTTCATTTGAGAGCACTAAATGTGTTATGTGGAATGCTTTACCTCCAATAAAGCTCAGAGGTGACCCAAATTAAAATTCAAAGTCAATATTGTCATAGGATATATGCAGAATGAGCTGAATAAATGTTGACAAATTAAAGGACAAAATAAATTACTAAAATATTACTTGTCACTCTCATCCTTGCTGTCACTGATGCTGTTTTCAGAAGGGACCTGATAAATCATGAAGCTAATAAAATGACTTAGATGGTTACAGAGTTATGAAATAGTTGCCATTTTTACTGAATTAATTAAGCAGCATTTGTGCAGCAACACCTCTAAGAGGACTATACAAAAACTGCTTTAAAATAACATTGAGACCATCAAACCAGCCACATTAAGACATTTCAAGATGTAATATGTTCTGCTCTTCATTCATGACACCAAGTGCAGAGTGGGGTTATCCCTGTTTCAAAGTTACAGAACACTGAAGTTTCCAAATTTTATTTAGAAAAAACCAATTTTTTCACTCAGATCAACATATGAATTAGAAATCTAAGAGAAAAAATAGGGGATAATAAATCTGAGTTCAAATATATTCTTTTATTTCATACTCTTTATTATAAATCACATTATCTGCCACTTCACTCTGACCCTTTCCTCATTCCCAAAGTGTCCATATTTCTGCCCCTTTCATCTTTGCAGCTCAGGAACTTCCCAGTGCCAAGCTGCCAACACACGGGTGCAAATCACTAAACAATATTTTTTTCATAAAGAAAAACTTGTTCAAATAATTGTGCAGGTTTTATAAGTTGTGTTTTTCTATAAATGCATTAAAACAAACAGAAAATCAAGTGGAATACATAGAAGGAGAATCCCTGGATCTGCTGGTTAATGACTCCAGCAAGACCACTGCTTCCAGACTGGTAGATGTACATCATTCTGGGTGGGGTTGAAATCTTAACTGTTTAAGAAGGAAACTTTACTCTTGTTATCACAACTTTCCAGATGTTCAGCCTCATTCTTTACAACTTGGCTTTTTGCTGTTCAAGTAACAATGACCATGACAAGCAACCCCAAGGAAAAAAACCCAGTATCAGTTTGACAAGGTGCAGGGATGATGGTGTCTGTCTCAGATGGGCAAGTAAAGTAGCAGCATGCAGCTGATAGGGTGATATTTTTAAATCCTGGCTTCAAATACCAGATTATTATTATTATACCTTTTTTTTTTTTTCTTTCTTAAAGCATCAGGCTGACATAAGGGGAGTCTAATGGCATAGGTTATTTATAAAGTGATCTCACAGACCTTTGATGTTAAAGCAACTTCCATTAGTTCAGTCAAATCCCAAGATAGTAATGCTGCATAATGCCATGTCACAGTGTGATGGGGTATAAAGTCACAGAAACTATATTTATGGAAGTGCTCACTCCCAGCCACACAGTTCAGTCAACATCAGTGTTTCCTTCCCAGGTATGAGGGCTTCAAGTACTTCTGCCTGCACAGCTCAAGGTGGCCCTATACAAGGGCAGCCACATCTCTGGGCAATTCATTCCAAAGTCTTGCCACCCTTGTGCTGAGGAATTTCTTCCTAAAATCTAATCTAAATGTATTCTCCTTCAACTGAAACCCATTTCCCCTTGTGCTATCTGTCAAAGGTCTTGTAAAAAGTCCCTCCCCAGCCTTCCTGTAGGTTCCCTTCAGGTATTGGAAAGCAGCTATGAGGTCCCCCCAAAGTCTTCTCTTTTCAAGACTGAACAATATGTGATCTGTGCTGCTTCTCTGACACTTCTGTTCACTGAAGCTTTTTCTCTTGCTGCTGCCACAAAGGAGTCTGTGCAAGCACCTGGCACAGAACAAAATCCTCTGCTCATAAAAGCTGCTGTGTCTATAATCCTACTGTGCTGTAAATTATTTTGACCTCCAACCAGAATTTTTCATGGATTAGCAGATGTCCTCTAAACTATTTCCTTCCCTCTTCCATCCCGTTCAGGTCTAGACACATCCATCAAGGCTGTAGAATTAACAATGGAGAAATGTTGCTGAATGCCATGACATGCTTCAGAAATAAAGGCAACCACTATTTTCCCTGCCATGCTGCCAGACTCTTGCTGTTTTCACATCAAGCCTCTCTGAATCACCATATCACCAAAGGAAGGGAAGAAGGATCTCAGTAGGGGGAATTTTCAGATATACTTATCCAGAGTCAGTACAGTATCTTCGACCTGTGGTTTTCATCTACAAATTTTTCTCCACTATTAAGTTATTAAACCACACCAAGATTTTGTTGTATGTGCTTTAGAATATTCTTCACTTTCTCATCCTCTGTTTCTCCCAGGAGATAACTGGATACAAGGTAATTGGCAGCAGCAGCATTTATTTCTTTCAGTGGCAGACATGCAGACCAATTCTACCCTATGCTATCAGCAACAAAAATGAGAAGGTCAGATGTTCTACATTGTAATAATGGTCAGAGACTTTCTGTCCTCACAGGAATTTTATTTTCTGAAATGAATTTTAAGTGTAAGGTCTCAATTAATAAAACCTATGACATTACATTCAAAGAAAAAAAAAAAAGGTAATTTAAATATAATCCAGTCTTTCAGTTTGCTCTTACTACACTGAAAAAGGAATTGGGATTTTTTTTTTTGCTTCTGGTCTGCATGAATTTCTTGTGTAAAATAATGTCACAAACCCTATTAGGCTGACAAAGAGCTCCATTAAAATGGTGCTAAGGAACCTACTTCAAATGGTGCAGGGCTGGTAGATATCTTTATAGGGGGGAAAAAAAAGCCATAATCAGTTTTAGATACACCTGCTTGGCAATTGTTGAAGGACTATCTGTCTGAAGGAGGTAGAGTCAAAACTGGCCTAGGAAAGCAAATAGGAAAGGTAAAATGATAGTGATCACACACACACACCACTGGATGGAAAATTTTCTTAAGAAATTAATACAAATGAGTCTTCCACTATGAAAAGTGGGTTGGAAAGGTTTGTTTGTTGATTCTTTAATAATAATTAATTATTTCATAAACAGTAGTTATGAGGGGTTCCCTTATGTTTCTAGGGAGCAGTTTTGTCAAACACTAATAGATTAATTCTGTGCTGCAGAGAAAGTTTGAAATGAAGGAGTAAGCCAAGAACTGAGTCAATCCATGCTTCAACATATCGTGTTCTCCCATCTGCAATCTTCCCCTCTATTTTTTATTGCACAGCCTGTTTTGGCTTAGACACTTTCTTATAATCACAAATTGTATCCCAAAATAACCAACATTTGCACCACTGGGCAACAAATTAAGTCTTGAGCATGATCTGCTTTTTTTTTTTGTTGCTCCACAGAATTACTGAAAAATGCAACTTGTTGGAAGTTACTGAACACACTGCACATTTTTTTTCTGTTTATGTTGCATATTTCTATTTTGGCTCAGCTCAGAGTAGCTTAGGGAGCTCTTAATTCCAAAATAGCAAATCCTCCTTGTAAGAGGTCTGAGTAGAGAGGAGTTGAGTGTTCTGGGTTTGACTGTTAAAAGGTTATTTTCTAGAGTAAAAATATTTTCTGTGTGTTTATAGAATAGTCATAGCTTTGATAATGAAAGCTCAGGAGCTTTTTTTTAAACTATTCTTGAATGGTTACCAGGAATTTAAATGCAAATAACACAGGAAAACCCCTTTTCTGTTAAAAACTGGAAACTATCAAATTCCAATTTTCCATGCATTCAGTGTAAGCAACAGGTACCACAGCAAACCAGATGTGTCTGTCTGGATACTTCAGTATCAGAATCTTGAGAACAGATAAGGAAGAGGGGCAGATGGAAAAATTAAAAAATTGGAGTAAATCTGTTTGCAGGTACATGTAAAAATGATTGCACTCTAGAACAGTTAGGAATCTTTGCAATTAAAGACAAGTTTTATGCTACTTTCTCATGTTAACTAATCACAAGTGAGGAAATGCTTTTGAGACATAGTCCAAGCTATCTAGTAACAGAATAGTTTGTAAAATTAAGGAATGAACAATAGATAAAAGATTAATGAAAATCTTCTGCCCATGGACATACTATCCTATATGTTCATGCTCACATATTTGCACTTTTACTCACATAACGTATATGGATTCAAGTAAAACTTGCAAAACTTGTGTTCCTAATGGAAAAGAAGCTCTATGGTTGCCAGCAGTGTAAAACAGCTCAAAAAACCCAACCATTTTTACTGTGAAATAGATTTGTGTAGTTGATGCAACTATATATTTATAAACCAAATTTTAATACCAAAGTAAATGTAACAGAAAAAGCATACATAGAATTTACACAAATGCACCTCCTCCCCTTCATGCCTTTATATATAGTACACAGAATCCTTTTTGCAGTAATACTTTTTTAAGCAAGAGAAAGTTCAGTTATCATCTCAGCAAAAGAAAACTAAGTTGTTTTAATCAAAAACTCTGTGACTTCAAGAAAGCAAACTGTATTCACTACTTTGCCAGAAGCGAAGTTCTAACTTTCAATGAAGTAGTCAGACATTGCATAAGTGATTAGGAATGGGACACAGGTAATGTAATACAAACATCATTCACAAGATAATGAACTTTAAATGCCAGGATGGCAAGTATAATTTGGAGAAGACAGAAAAAGCTAAACTCAGCCCTGTTTTAACTTCACTGACTTTAAATACATCTCTGAGGAGTAAGACACAGCATTAGTTTGAAATATGTTTATATTTCAACTTGTTGTAGTTTTTCTTCTTATACCTTTAAGCCACCCTATACTATCATTTAAGAAAATTAAATTACTGGTTCATTTGATATTAAGGAACATAAAGAAATGCTCCAACATAAAATTGGAATAAAACAAAATCTATAGATTTTAATACAGTCTGTGATCCCCATTTAATCTTATTGTAGGATATTTTTTTTCTTAAAGATTCTGAGAACTTAAAAATACATAATTTTTAGTTCAGGCAATACTGTATTTTAAAAACATGTACATTTACAGTGAGTTCCTAACAAAATACAAGCACACTAAAAAAGAATCTTTATGAAAGTTCCTGAATATGGACATTATACAGACAAATATAAAGATGCATTACAGGATACTGGTGGCTGAGCACTGAATTTTTAACTACATAATTTATCTTGTGTGGGAGCATAATAGATGTCATGTAGTGTTTGGATATTTGGATAACCTCGTACCCAAGCCTTTCATCTCAATGATCTAAGCACAATAATGTACTACTGGAGACATATGTTCTCAAGCGCCCATTTGTCAAATAACAGGCAGTCTGTCAGTGTATTTATATTCCCCTCATGACATACCTGCAGGTAATTTTACAGAGGGAAATGTCAGTAGAAGGAAGGCACTCAGTTAGGACAGAATGTTAAGACAGAGGAGAGACTAACAACAAGGAAGGACATAGGATCACAGAGGTCACATATTAGTAAGATGCTAACAGAAGTTACAAGATCGAAGAAGGCTGGTTCTTCTCAGTAATGAAAACTCACCAGCACAGAGTAGAGTGGCAGAAGAACCTCCCTTGACCTGCTGGCCACACTCTTCTTAATGCATCCCAGGATGCCATTGGCCTTCTTGGCTGCAAAGGCACATCGTTGGCTCATGGTCATCCCCCTGTCCACCAGGACCCCCAGGTCTCTTTCTCCAGAGCTGCTCTCCAACAGATCAGCC